>JASDQU010739791.1:191570-240209 GCA_032191745.1 Picea mariana | reverse complement strand
ATTGGCCTTTAGGATACCCATTCCCGGCTCTGCAGTACTCACACCTCCAGTTGCATTTTCAGTACTGTCATCCGGTAGCATTCTCACCCACATGAGTTGTCCCATTCATAGCACCTTGTGGCACTTTTTGACACTCATGCTGTTCTTCATTACCCTTTAGGGATGGGAGTCCCGACAGTCTTTCATCATGTTGCAGATCAACCACATACTCCTTCTCCTCATTTTGCTAGCTTTCCCACATGGACTCCCAGATCATTGCTTTATGCTTCAGTTCTTTTTACCTGCACATCCGCAGGATCATGAACCCTCCATTTCATCCACCATCAGTTTGCCCATCTGCGAACCTACCTTCATTTCACCTACCTCATACAGAAACTCTCCAATGGGGCCCCCACCCTTCATCCGTTTTCACTGACATTTCTGCCCTGTCTGGGGCACTCATTTTACACTGGGGCACCCGTTTCTGTATTTTGTACATCTTTCCCAAATTTATTCATTATTTATTGTACAAACACCTTTATTTCCAGTCATTTCCAGTTATTTACTTTTTTCGTCACCGTTGGCGACCTTCTTTCCTTTTTGGCCACACGCAACCCATGTCACCCTTGGTTGGAGAATTAATCCTCATTAACCCGCGCCGACATCGTCTATATCTTCAGAGTACTACCCCGGTCACTTACCATTTATCCTCTGAATTTGTTCACCTTGTCCCTCCTCTGGCACAACTTATCCTCGGTCTTGGCATCCCCTGACACTTGACCTTGTCACACGGTTGCGGCCACTGTTTGTCTCATACATTCTCCAGCCAAGGGCAGTCTTGAGTCTTCCCACTTCTTGACTTCGTCCATGGACTTCTGTCACTTCCTCACCACAGTAGATTCCATGAAGCCCTTTGCTTCTGGGAGTCGCGTCCCCCTTTTGTCGACATCAGCACACTTTTCCAAAAGGGCGACATTATCTTGATTCTCATTTCCCATTCAATGAGAGATCTCGGACGGCACAGGGGGAGACACCATTGCTCCCTGATGTCGTTGAACCCCATTACATTCGACGCCAACACTCTTTCATGTTGTGGTGGGTCTTACTTTGCGACTATTGCAGTTTTTATCATCCGTTGCCGAAGACCTCTGAACTTGGTAGGGCCATCAATGCCCACATCACCGTCGTTGTTTACTTCCACGACCATTACCGCTGCTTCAGAGTATGTTCCTTTGCAGAATTGTCTTCTGCCTTTATCATTCCGCCCCCGAGGGCACTGCAGTTGCCTACATCAACACTTCAGACATTTTTCCTTCAGAGTTACATTCCACGAGCATGGGGCATGCCCGCCTCGTTTGTACACACTTTTATATTGTTACACACCTTGTGGCAGGTCGGATCTACCGGTTCCTTTCTTCTCCAACGGATTTCTCTACACGGTCCCACTCTTGCTCTCCCTTACAACACCATTCTCAGTAAAAGAAACATTGATGAATTTTGGCTATACGTTTTTCTCCTAACCTCATCCATCAGGGGGCATCTGTTATCACTGAAATTTCGTCCGCACAGGGCGACAAGAACTCCGCATCATCAAAACAGGACTGGAGTCATTCATGGCACAAGATTAATTCCACAGCATTGCAAAAGGGTCAAAAACTATACAAAATGACCAAAAATTTGAAGGGCGCTTTACAAAACCCGGGTGCGCGCGCATATGCGCGTAATAGCAACGTACAATGCGCGCTTCAGCGCATGATGCGCGGCTGTTGGGAAAAAAACCCGCGCGCCTACTAAACGACACATTTATTAAATTGGTCGGCCTCCCAACCACTAAAGGATCGGCTCCCAAGTCGATTTGACACCAAATCCGAGCTCAATCCGCGTGGGAGGGCTGGTCAAAGACCTAATTGTGCCCTAAAGAGCCCCTCTTCACATTCAAAAGAGGTTGCATAATAACCCAATGCTTGGCTATAAAAAGCCATGAATGACCACCATTTCTTCAAGGAATTCTTTGTATTGTTATGCTGTTGAGATTGCTAGAGACTCATTCTTTGGCAATAGACACAATCAGCACCATTTCATAGGCTTTCCACCTCTCACTAGAGTGGACAAGCTTGGAGTTATTTCACCCACATTCTTCATCTTTCATTGTAAGGAGAGCAATTAGTTGAGGGCCTCAAGAGACTTCCATTGGAGAGGGAAGGGACCCAAGTCCTCTTTCTCCATTGTGTGTCTTTGGATTTCATCAATAAGATCAGCTTATACATTGGTGATATTGGTCCATTTACATTTGTTTTTCATTTCTTTATATGTTCATAGTTTCATTTGGTTTTTGTTTAATTCTTGTTTCTAACTTAGTAGTTTCCTTTTTATAACCTTTACCTTACAGCTGTCATGCCTAGCAGAGCCCAACTGGGCATGTAAGTACTCTCATTTTTCTCATCAAGTGACGAATAGAGTGCAAACACCAGATCATCGTCCCCTTGAGATATTCCGAATGGGTGGCCAATTTGGTTCCGATAAGAAAGAAAAGTGGAGAAATCAGGCTCTGTGTCGATTTCAGGAACCTGAACAGGAGCTCAAAGAAAGACAATTACCCCCTACCTAAGATGGAACACATACTGCAGAGGGTAACTGGTGCATCCAGGATATCCATGATCGATGGGTTTTCTAGCTATAATCAGATCTCGGTCATGCTTGAGGACAGGGAAAAGACAACCTTCACCACTCCTTGGGGCACATTCATGTATGCCAAAATGCCATTTGGACTAATGAATGCAGGAACAACATTTCAGTGAGCCATGGATATAGCCTTCATTGGGGAGAAAGACTAGTTTGTAGTGATCTACCTAGATGACATCACAGTCTTCTCCAGGTCTGATAAAGAGAACTGCTATCACTTAAGGAAAGTTTTCTTGAAGTGCCGAAGGTTTGGTCTTTCCCTGAATCCCAAGAAATCCTTGTTTTCTATGATGGAGGGTAAGCTGTTAGGCCATATAGTATCAGTGGAAGGAGTGAGAATTAATCCCAGCATAGTGGAGGCATTTCAGACCCTGTCCCTTCCCAGGTCTGAAAAATAAGTCCAGGCCTTTTTAGGTAAGATTAACTTTCTGAGGAGATTCGTCTCAAATTTTGCTGAACTGGTGAAACACATCACAACCATGCTCAGGAAGGGAAATGAAGTGAAATGGACCGCTGAACCCAGGGAATCTTTTGCCCAAATAAAAAGGGCATTGACTGAGGCACCTGTACTGATCAGTCCTAACTATTCCAAAGATTTCCTAATTTTCTCTTTTGTTTCTTTTGATACAGTAGCAGCGGTCTTGTTGCAGAAAAATGAGGAAGGGTGAGAGCAACCTATTGCCTTCTTCAGCAAAGCATTAAGAGATGCAGAAATCAGATATGAAATTATGGAGAAACAGGCCTATGCCTTGGTGAAAGCTCTCAAAGATTTCAGAGTCTATGTCTTGCACTCAAAGGTCACCGCATACGTTCCTTCAGCCTCTATGAAGGACATCCTTGTACAACTCGACATAGATGGGAGGAGGAGTAAGTGGATAGCCAAAATCCTCGAGTTTGAGTTGGAAATAAGGCCTACCAAATTGATCAAAGGTCAAGGCTTAGCCAAGCTATTGGCTGAAGCTAATTGCAAAGCTTTGGGGGTAGATTTCATCAATGCATGTTTATAAAATCAGTAGAATCAACTGTCTGATGTAGACCCTCAAGCAGAACCCCTGTTGGCTCGATGTCCTTGGTATAAGGATGTCATATATTTTCTGTAGGAGTTGAGGCCTCCAGATGGCCTGCAAAGAAACAAGGCAAGGGCCCTGAATCTCAAAGAAATTAGATACTGCCTTGTCGATCGAATTTTATATTGGAAAAACCCCTTGGGGGTGCTGTTAAGATGCATGAATCCACAAGAGGCTGACAGGGTCATGGTTGATTTTCACAGCGGCCTATGCAGAGGGCACCACTTCTGGAAGACCATAGCTTATGGAATCCTCAGTGCTGGGTACTACTGGCCCACCATATTCACTGACGTCTACAGAAAGGTCAGAGCCTGCATCTAATGCCAAATATTTTTAGGAAAGCAACAACTCAAATATTTGCCTTTAAAGCCTGTAGTTGTTTCGGTACCTTTCCAGCAATGGGGCCTAGATTTTATTGGAGAAATCCACCCCGCTTCTAGTGGGCAGCACAGATGGATCTTGACTGCCTCGGATTTCTTTACTAAGTGGATTGAAGCTATCCCCACCAAGAGTGCTTCCCACAAGGTAATCATTGGATTCCTAGAAGACCTCATCATAAGGTTCGGCTGCCTAAGAAAGATTGTTATTGATAACGCAACCTCTTTCAAAGCTGAGACATTAGTCAATTTCAGTGAGCAATTCGAGATCAAACTGATTCACTCCACCCCATACTATCCCCAGGGCAATGGTTTAGCAGAATCCTCCAAAAAAATCCTGATAAGGATCATCAAAAGATTATTAGAGGACAACAAAAGGGCTTGGAATTCAAAGCTAAAATTCACTCTATGGGCCGATCGAGTGACCACAAAGAGATCTATAGGCATCTCCCCTTTCCAATTAGTTTATGGAGAAGAAGCTGTCTTCCCTTCTCAGCTAGCCATTCCCGTAGCAAAATTCTTCCATGATTATCAAGAAGAGCCCAATGACATGATCAAAAGAATTCATCAACTGGTGGAATTCCAGCAGGCCAGAGAGCAGGTAATGATCAGAATTCAGGACCATCAGCAGATGATGAAATAGATTTTTGATAAGAAGGCCAAGAAGGAGGAGTTCCAGATAGGAGACCTGGTACTGAAATGGGATGCTCCTAAGCAAGACAAGGGCAAGCACGGCAAATTTGAAGCCCTGTGGATCGGGCCCTTCAAAATATCTGAGGTTTTCTCAAATAACATGTACAGGTTGCAGGATTTGGAGGGTGAAGAAGTTTTCAACAGCCCAGTAAATGGGCATTTTCTGAAGAAATGTTTTGTCTGAGCCTTAGGCGGCTTCTTTGTTTGTAAATATTGTCCTTTTGTTTTTTTTGTTTATTTTTATTTTTATTTTTCGGCTTAGTAAATGACTCCATGGCCCAACAACAAGGCACTGGAACTGCAAAAGGAGTCCTTAGAGCATCACAGGGATGACTCTATCCCCCATGGAGCCTAATGTTAGCAACATTACTTTCCTTCGGCATAGGAATATCCAGGTTTGCGGGTTGCATGAGAAGTGCCCAAGCACAACACACAAAAGAAGTCCTTTTCGGGCTTAAAATCAAGTGAGCGGGCATTTCATTTTCAATGGCAAGGATTTATCGACAGAGCAGAGAAACGGTCGGTGGGTAATTGCAGTTAACTGAGTCGCGCCAAGTATAGCGCAGAAGTTTTCAAGGAAGTGAAACAGTTGGGATTCTCCGTGGAGTACTCACAAAGTTACGAGGGCCGTTGATCACGATCAGTTTAAGTGTGGGACTATTTTTCAGACTCGGGGTTCGTGAGTTCGGGGGGCGGACCATATCCTTTGATTGCGCGAGATTGTGAGTTACGAGAAGTGTCCAAAGGAGGTCAACCATCGCTGACCATCGCGTCTCGGAACTTTGCAAGGGGAGAATGCCAAAGTTCGATACTCCAACTCGCGAAGTCGCGAGTACTTAAGCCTTAGCCAATGGTTACATGTGGAGGGTGCTGACAAGGAAAGGAGCTGGACCCATATCACCATCTCGGGTATCGGGAGTTTAAGAAAAGGAGCCGAGGGTCTTCGACCCGCGAACTCGTGAATCACGAAATGCAAAGAACTTTTAATGTCGGGCCCACAGTATCGCCGAAAGTGTTCTGGGCCGTCCGATCAAAAGAGGGGTACATGATGCACGATTAGGCTCTATCGCCTCTTCGTGCATCGCGACTTTGAAGAATGAGGATCGGCCTCTTCCCAACCATGAGATGCGAAGCACCGAAAACGCTCAGGAGTTGGACCCACGGTCTTGACGCCTGGTCACTTGGGGAAAAAGGAAGAGTTGTGCAAAAGGGCCAAAGCGCCGGGTTTAGCTGCAGAAGGGATCACCACGTTCTCCAAAGACCAGTTCAGCTCGACCTCGATCTTGGTCCTCGCTAAAAATAAATGAAGGTGAATGGAGGTAGTTGAAGCCTCGAATCACTCATTAAATGCAAGGCATGGAGGTTCCGGCAGGCAGTCTGCCCGAGATGGTTTTGTACATTGGTTTTCTCCAAAAATTCATACCGAGTTCTCGTCTGACCAGAGGAGTCTGCACATGCCATTTTAGCCTTTAATGTTTCAGCTACCTCACCTACAAAGGCCATGCAAATTTAAGGTGACGTCTGACGAAGGATTTTTGTCTGAAGTTTGACTATAGAGATGCTACGCCTTGGAGGGCGAGCATGCCTCTGTTGGGTGAATTTGTCTAAGTATATGTACTTAGTTTTTGACATTTTTTAGGGGATCACTGGTAGAGCAAATCTCCCAATTGTAAAGTTTTAATAGACACTCTAGTTCTCTGGTTATGTATCTGTATGTGAGATTTCTTGTTTTATGATAGACAACTTTCTTATTCCATCTAGCTTCATCTTCTGCTGAGAGAGTTCACGTTCGACTGATTCGTGTGAATTTATGTGACTATGTTAAGATAAAGGATTTATTGTAACATCGTTATATTCTCCAGTGTTGCTTACATTTGAGCGTAAGAAGCTCTTACGTCCAAGTTTTCTTCTACAGACTGTTAGAGGCTCGATGCCTATGGCAGCCCCCAGCTTTTCCTCGTAGAAGCCTTCCCCCTACTCACCCTTACTACAACTCGCTGTCTGAAGTTTAACCTTGACCTTACCTACCTGTGCATGTCCAGCCTAGTTTTGGTATTAGAAAGATATGGTTTTGAGTTTTTTTTCCAGTTGATCACCCTCTATAAACAAATCGTGACATAAATCGATGGGCGTCGGGCTCTGCTCCTGCTGGAATCCAGGGGTGACTTCTGATGCTAACAACTTCCATTCCACGCATGGTTTCCAGTTTAACTCAAATACGGGAAACGACCTTTGATGTTGCTACACTGTAAAATCAAAATTCGAGAATTTTTCTTATATAATCTAAAAAAGAAGTAGCAAATTAAAAAACAACCAATCCTTAAGACTTTCCTCCTCCATGAATGCACCCGTTACGAGACAACCCAATATTGAACCTGGTTTTATAGATCAGACCATTATCGCCTTAAGTCTTTTCAACACTATCTTAAAAACTGTCACCACCCAGGTTGAACTTGAATGTTCATGGGCGACCATTGAGCAGGACATCAGTGTCCAGGAACAATTGGAAGCTAGACAAAGACAACTCAGGAATCAACCATAGCTCCTTTTCCTTTTAAAGTGTTGTTTTCCTCTTCTTTTATCATATACCCTCTTTTCGGATGCCTAGAATTTATACTCCCAAGCCCTTAGTATAAACTCTGGAACAACAGTGCCATTATCAGTGAATGATTTTTAATTCTTACATAAGTCTCCATTATCATGCTTCATTGTCTTCCTTGTGTTAATTGATTAGTGGAAAAACAATGAGGAAAGATATTAGAGAAACAAATTTGGAGTGAAATTGGCGGTTTCAATAAGTACTCCATATCCTCAAGTGCATAGAGTGTATTGGATACGTTACACATTATCCTTTTATCAATACCTTATTTACTCCATACATTATACTTAATATGCTTAAGCCTTTTTAGTACATAGGCCAAAGTACTAAAACCCATTACAAGTTCCATTAGTAATAGGTTCAATATTAATATTGCCATGCTTACTGAGGGGTTTGCTTCCAAAGATTCATAAGGATGCAAGGGGGAGGGAGGGGGGTATGGGGCCAAGTCGGTTGCCATAGTTTCAGGGTTCCATATCTCAAGGGGGGCTTAGTTGATCACCATTAGATTTTAATGAAACGTTTCTTCTCCTTGGGTTTAAAAGTATTCATTATCCTTTTATCAATACCTTATTTACTTTAGAAATTGTGCTTTATATGCTTAAGCCTTCTTAGTCTAGAGGCCAAAGTACTAAAACCCTTTACAAGTTACTATAATAATAGTCAATGTCCCTAGTTTCCATTGCTAATAGGGTCATTGTCAGTGTTGTGATGCCTTTTGTAGGGTTTGCTTCCAAAGATTCATAACTCTCCTATTTTGGGTTGGTTTTGCACCAATTTAAGTCCACGTGTAGTCATTGCAAGAACTAGTTATCCACATATGACTTCTTATTTTGGGAAATGGCATTCCATTGAACCAAATTAATTGAGACTTTCCATACCCTCTTTAACCATATTAAATGGTTAGTTCCCTTAAAAGCCTAATTCATATGGTTATTGGTGCACAATATATTTAGGAACGTATAACATGAAGAATGTTACAACAATGACAACCGCATAAGTTGAAGATAATAATTCAATTCTCTTATATAATCCATGAATCAAAATGCATATGAATAATATTTCTAATTTGTGGTTAGTCTTTCTAAATCTTTGGAACCTCCTAGCTATTTTCTCTTCCACTACCATGCATAACTCCTATGAACTGTCTTTTTCTCAATTGTTTTCCTTCCTTTGTAATGTTTTTGTTTTCTCAATTGTTTTCCTCCCTCTTTAATGTTTTTGTTTTCACTTAATATTTTATATTTTATGTTTAATTTTTGCATTTACAAATATAATTACATTATTTAACTCTTTAACCTTTACCAATATCCATTGCATATTCCAACATTCCCCTTACTACTATTTATTTTGTTAACTTTTGTAACTTCAATAATATCACACTTCATCAAATTCTAAAATACATCAAAGCATATATGATTATTTAAAATTGTTATAATTGCCTTGTAATCTTATGTCTATTTGTCTTCTTAGTTTCTTAAACTTCAATAACACGACACTTCATCCAATTCTAAACTACATCAAAGTGCATCCAATTGTTTCAAAATCGTATAACTTGATTCATACTCTTATCTTTGTTGTAAATTGGAATAATTTGACTCATGATCTATACGACATGTCGACTATGTATCCACCTTTTGTTTGTCTACCGTTGGTGGCTGAGTGTGATCCAACGTGCAAAATGCACCCTTTTGGGTATCTTTGAGAATCTCCAAAGGATGACGACATTCTTTGAGAATCCCCACATGATGAATACATGGGATAGACAAAATGTGATCTAACATGCAAATTTTTGGGCAACTTTGGGAATATCCAAAGGATGACGACAGAGGATGGACATTTTTGATTAAAAATTTCAAATTTCAAGTGAGACTTTGTTTACATAAATTTTAAATTCCCCATTCTCGTTTCTTACTGTAGAATAATTTGTTGGACATATTGTCTTTAATATGTTGTCATTGATGTCAATAGTCGATGTCATTGTGATCTGATGATAAGTTGTTTGGACATATCGTCTTTAATATGTTGTCATTGATGTCAACAGTCGATGACATTATGATGTGATGATAAGTTGTTATGATGAATTGTCATTGATAAGTTATCATTAATGAATTGTCATTGATGTTAATAGTATAACAATTAGCAGAGAATGAAAATGTCAAAACAATATGCATAGATCAAATCTTAGAAGGAAAAGTGCACAGTTAGCAGAGAATGTCAAACATTATGCAGAGATCAAAGATCATAAGGAAAAACACATTGAAAGTATGCAAAGAATGAGCGTGCCAAACAATATGATGAGGTCAAAGCTTAGAAGGAAAAGCACATTGCAAAAACACGATCAGATCAAATTGTGACCGTTGGATATGCAAGCGCCAGATCAAGGGCAAGGATTGATTGCAGAGCACGAAGGGAGAATTAAACAACACATTAATTCTAATCCTGCAATTATTCTAGACCGTCAGATTACAAGAGAAGGATCATTGGAGGACTAGTCAATGATCAGATCAAATCAGGACCGTTGGATACGCAAGCGCCAGATCAACGGTAGGGATTGATTGCGGAGCATGAAGGGATAATTAAACTATACGTTATTTCCAATCCCGCAATTATTCTAGATCATCAGATCTCATCGACTGAAAGATAAACGACAATGGTTGACCCACCAACAATCACACAACTTCAATTACGGAGTTTGGACGATGAATTAAACCACTCACAAGTCATGGTTCCACAATCCACATCGACCGTTGGATCAATTTAAGTGGAAGGATAGGATAAGTAAAGATGAATATCGTCTAATCTATTCAGAGCATGCCAAGGTAGCAGTGGTCAAATTCAGTGCTGACCACTTCGGGAGAAAAAGGGTTGAGAACAAGTAAGATCACCCAAAGGTTGAAGTACCGAAGAAAATGTAAACCACTCGATATGAAGAACACTTCGGGAGATATAAGGACCGTCGGATCATGTTTAGTGGAAGGACAGAGTAAGAAAAAAATGTCCCGAAATAAATGTAAGCCATCTGATATGAGGAAACACTTCGGAAGATATCCTGACCATCAGATTGAGGAAAGTAAAAGGATAGGATAAACAAGGCCAAAATCCCAAAATCCCGAATAGCCGAATTAAATAATGACCATTGGATGAATTCAAGTTACTCAAGGTTTACACTTCGGGGAATCTCACTTCAGGAGAACTAGGAAGTGGAGAAATTGAATTACCCGAAGTCCCGAAGGTTGAAGTTCCGAAGTCACTCTCAACCGTCGATCTGAGATACATTTCGGGAGTCAGGACAACTGTTAGATCCAGGAGAAGAAACATGTGCCACATGAGGAGATCCACGTCAGCAAGGACATGTGGCGCAATCAGATGATGAAAAGTGTCAAAGTGCAGTTGACATTTCAGGTATGCGTAAGTCATGATCTAAGTGACATGTGGCAGCCACTCAGTCAGTGCCACGTCAACAAGTGATGTCAGTAAGTTACGTCACTTCGAGAGTTTTGTACTTCGAGAGTTTCACCACCAACAAATACCCGAAGTCCCGAAGTCCCAAAATAAATGAGAACCGTTCATCATGTGAATAAAATCCAATCGTTCGATCTACTTCAACGAAATGATCTCCGGAAGATTGAAGAAATGTGAAGGAGAAATCACCCAAAGCACCGAAGGCTGAAGTCAACGTTAATCGTTGATCTACTTTGGGAGATTTCCCAACCGATGATCAAGTATAGTGGAAGGATAGTGTAAGTGGAGGTGTTAACCGACAACAAGCGGTCACCACCACTTTAGGACTCATTCGGTAGGTAATCACTTCGAAGGAATTGCTACTTTAGAATTAAGGAGCCACGAATAGCCAAAGTTCCAAAGTAAATGAGAACCGTCCAACTCATCGTGACATTAAAACGTGACCATCGATCTTGACAAGTGATCAAACACTTCTTTATCTTAGCGCCTAGTCACCACCAACGGTCATATGGAATAAATAAACAAAGAGAAAAAGAAGAGGCAACGCTCAAATAAATAAGCCCGTGGTTTTGCGCATATGGTCATATGTAAATGGTTTGAAGGAAGCGCCTCATAAATATTTAGTTCGACAGAGAGTTAACACTAGAATAATATAGAGAATTGATAAAAGATCAAAACATGATCTGTTTGTGAACTGAGAACACAACATAAGCATGAGTACGATATAATGAGTCGATCCAAGTCTATGATCAACTCATGAAGACAAAAGAACCGACACACAATCATGATTAAAAGAAAGTTAATTGATGAGCATTATGAATAAAGGATAAAAGGAAAAATGATATTAATTAAAGATTAATATTATCATTTAAATGAAAAGGTACAATGGTTCAAATATCAAAAGACATAATGATTCAAATTCACACCAGTTGGAAGACTATATAAACAAGAAAGAATGGTGAGAAGAATGTGTAGTTGAATTTGTTGAAGTATATATATTTATATATAATGGATTGAATGAAGGTTCATTCTATCAGGTTGGTTCCTGTTTACAAGCTGGGTCTTGTATGAGGATTGGATTCCTCACATCTCAGTTGGATCTAAGATCAACAAGCTGGGACTTGTTATGAGGGTTGGATTCTTCATTTCTCAGTTGGATATGAGAACTGCAAGATGGGTCTTGTAACAAAGAGCTGGGTCTCTCATAATTGTTTGGAGATGAAATTCAAAGATTGATCTTATGTATTCATTCAAGTTAAATAAATAAATAAAGTATTTATTCTTATATATATATTGATTGAGAAAATAAAATAAATATTTGTTGTTTAGATAGTTTGTGAAAAGTGGAAAATTGTCCAAAATTTTGTGACACTGATTCACCCCCCCTGCTCAGTGTCAAGTATCCATTTCAACATAATCTCCATCTGCATCTCTCATGCAAATTCTTTGTTATAACAAGCATGTAAAATGCACTTCTGGTTAACTTTGTGTAGTGTTTTAGAATCTCCAATGGAAATGACAACTATGGACACCAAGGGACAAACACACATGCATTTGATTAACAATTTCAAATTTCAAGTTGGCCCTTGTTTACATAAATTTGAAATTTCCCATTCTTGTTTATTACTAGAGAATAATCTCCATTTGCATCTCTTGTGCAAATGCTTTGTGATATCCATGTAAAATGCACCTTTGGTTAACTTTGGACAACTTTTGTACAATCCCTAACGACATTGATAACTATGGATAACACGGGACAAACACATATTATTAAGAATTCAAATTTCAAGTTGGTGCTTGTTACATAATTTGAAATTTCCTATTCCCACTTCTTACCATAAAGTAATTTATGTCTACATCTCTTGTGCAAATGCTTTGCACCAAAAACTTATAATTTCAAGGACATTCCCATGCTAATAAATAATCTAGTATACACTGGGTACCATCCTCGAAAGCGGGGGAAGTTGCAATATACCAAATCTAGATTTGAAAATATACTAAGAGAATAACGATAATAAACACCAAAACCATTCACCATAACAATGAACACAAGAAATTGAGAAAACCCTTGAGGTAGGGTAACACCATACATTAAACCTTAAGGAAGGATAATACTTCTCAAGAAATACTTGCTTGTACATTCACAATATACTTCACCATATCAAATACATTGCTTACATTTAATTATATAGCATTTAATATCTCCTAGGAACATTCTAGAGAGGGTATATTATAGAAACATCATTTATTATATTTAACTACCCATTATTATATGTAACTACCATAATGGGCCTTATTTAATACCATTGTAGACCTAGTCCACCTTACATTGAATGACCTCCACTAATAATACATTACCCCATTCCCATGGGGTACTCCCATATTACCCCCCATATTACCTCCCTAGGTACATTACATTCCACCCCCCTTAAGCATGCTTCATCCTCGAAACATGAGAAGAGACCATATGATATGGCCGACTGATAATTGTAGCCAACTGGTACCTGTTATAATCAAAATCTGTCCGTTGGGACAGATCCGACCTATCTAGTTGTGAAGCTGGTTACAGCCTCTTTGATAGCTCAGAATGAGGAAGACACTACCTGCACCTCAGGTGGTCCTTCGCCTAAGGTGGTAATGAAGGGGAAAAAGAAAGGTGAAAGACTTACACAAAGTCTTTCTTAGAACCACCCACCCTGGGTGTTATCCTTCCTTAGCTTCCTGGTTGGACAAAATGGCCTAGGGGGTGAAAATTATGGACAGTGGGATGAAAATGAGCTCGCTGATTTTTAGGATAGAGAATTAAATAAAACGAACAATGAGCTGTTCACTTCCTTAAAGCGTTGGAAACTGTGCCAGAATGGGTCCCCGGGATAAACTGATGTCTTGGGTAATTAACCAATGAATAACTTGAGTAAAAGGGTGTGAAACAAGGGTGAAAAGGGGGCTTAAAATCTACAACCAAGTACTTTTAAATGGCTGTAAATTGCGAACAGTAAGCTGTTCGAAGCTTTCAAGACAGGGAAACAAGCTCATAAAAGCTTGATACCCCCCGGGGTGACCCGAGAAGTGATGTCGGAAGGTTGTAAAATCAAAAGTGGGTTGTAAAAGTGGATGAACAGCCTTGTTACAAGATGTTACAGCTATGATATAAGGGAAAGTATTCACAACTTCAATTTTGGTTCGTGAGTGAAAAGGTGGACTGACGAAAGGTTGACTTTAAAAGTATTTTATTGGTCATTTTTTTGTTTTTATCACATGCCTTGGCCACCACAATATTTTGAAGGTTATCCCGATCAGGCAAACACATCCCAAAACTATGCCAACCAGTATAAGAAGAGTAGTCCTAGTAGACCACGCTGGTTAGGTTGAAGAGTGCCCCATGCAGTTTAGAGAAGTAGGGATTAGTCACTTCTCGTCACTATCTCTTTCGGGCTCTTAAAGATGCTTGGATGGAAGAAGGATACCTGCGAAAAGGAAGAGGCTTAGGACCCCCCTAAAGAGAGTTTTTTCTAAGCTTACCCAAGCAAAGTAGTATTCCAACCGAGCTAAGCTAATCAACTCCTTGACCATGTGGTACTAAGGAAAGACCACTCGACTTGTACTAACTAGACAACTTCCAAGGGGCTCCTGATGAAAACTCCCTGGCTTTGACTCTTAATATCCTACGAAATTGAAATTGCATAAAATGAAATACCAGGCCATCCACGTGGCGAGGTCACATCTTTCTTTCACAAGTGTGCCTCCTGGTTACTGAATTTGAAATCTATTTAAAACTATATACATAAAACAAGTAAATATATAGGTGACATATATGTCATGGCTAGATAATATGTATATGTAAATATCTAAATAATATAAGTTTTTGTTTTCAGTGTACGGGGCGGACCTCTGAATTTTTTTCAAGTTTTTTTTGCAGCGTTTTGCATATATTTAGCTTTCTGATTTTGCATGGCCCCTTTAGGGGCAGCCACCTATAGATGAGTGAGTGAAAAGTGATACAATGAAAATATAGCAAGATTAGATAATTAAAAAATGACAGTTACACCATTCAACCCAAAGGAATGGGTTGAGACTCTTTGTGAGCGGCAAAGCCGCCATATGCATGAAATCCCCAACTAACTCCTTGTATGGGGATTGGAAATTTAGTGTTTGAAATATAAAAGGTGTGATGGTTATATTCACAAGTATCAATCAGATTTTTTACATGAATTCACAAGTGAACTATTTAAACTATCTACACAAATCAAACATATAAACATTGGTATATGTACCCGAAATTTTTGGAGTGAATGGAAGTGATAAGTAAAGTGAATATCAGAGTGATTGGGTAGATTTACCGATCGAAATGTGTATTTTTTTTCGCCGCCCTACTGGGCCCTTTGCCTCAAATAGGTCTCTAGGTGGTCCCCAACTGCTTAAGAGAAGTAAAGTGGGCGACCGGTTGTATCCTTGCAGGAAAACAACCAAAATGACCAATTTTCCTATTTGGGACAGCAAAGTTAATGGTAAGAAAACATAACATAAATATACATGAATGAAAATATAAAGAAAACAAGTATGGACAAGCAGCTAATAGGTTTATTTAAGGGTTCTCCTAAGGGGCCCTAGGACTCCCAGCCACTAGCTAAGGTTGAAAACAATTGAATACTTCAGAAAATCTGCACTAAAACACATTAAACAAATTAAACCAAGTTGTTAGAAGATGAAAGTAAACAAGTTAAACCCAAGGAAGCAACAACAAACACCTAGCTAACCAATCCCTCCTGGAGATAGCTAACATAACACTCATTTACCCCTACCCCTCAACCCTTAACCAACAAGTGACACATCCAACAACTAAATTCAACAAGTATCACACACACAAAGAGTCTTGTAAATTTCAGCAGAGCTTTGTTACTATATTCATCCTCTATTTTTACAATGCCAACCCTCTTATTTATAAAGGAGAGGTGAAGGCTTAGGGTTAGGTCACAAGACACTTGTCAATTTTGGAAAAGTGACAAGTGGACCAACCCTAAAGTGATTTTGTCTTTTTACAAAAAGTAACCTTATCCTAAAGGCATATTATCCAAAAAGAATCTTATCCTAAAAGGGAACCTTATCCAAAAAGGGGATCAAATCATATTTGACTTGACCCTTCAATTACATAGTAATACATGCCAAAAAGTAAATCATGCGAGAGTTCATATTACAAAAAGTCATTTTTCATAAAATGACAAAGCTTGATATGCCACATCACCATTTGCCTTGGGATTTGTGCCTTCTCAAAGGGTCTTTCATTGCTGTCATGTTTTGTAGCTATAGGTGAGGTGGTTTAGGACAATTATCGACCATCCATGGCTGCCGGATTCACCGGGATGAAGCCCCAAGGTGTGGGAATTCGCTGAGCTGCTTAAGAGGGCAAGGGGCCTTTGGGCTTTGGTCATTGTAAGTAAGGAAATGCCCACTGTTCAGGAACTTTTCAAACCTGATTATACCCCCCGTTTGTTGCCTATAAATTTCCCTGTGAGCTGGCCGAAGCACGGCTTTGATTTAGGCTTGTTTTGGCGAAGGGACCTCTTGGACCTGAAGCTTGAGAGGGTATTACACTGTACCAAATAGCCACAAAATTATTCTTTACTATGCGTATGATGCATCTCTATCTGCCACCTTTCCACTGCCTTTCGTTTGGCACAAATCCGACTCCGGATGAGTGAGATATGGCCTTGGGAATGTACGCGGAAGGAGTTGACCAGGAGACTAATCAGGGAAGATTTTGAAGTTGGGGTAAAATTCTGGGCTGGACCCCAAAATTGAAAGGCTGCCACAGGCTTGCATACCTGTAGCTGAAATGGGTTTTCCTCACCAGGTCCAATTTGACCTTGGGGGCCCCCAATTAGGCCTCTTTCTGGTGCATGCTTGTAAGGCAAAAAATGAGTCCCTGTCGCTTTGGGACATGTCACTGAAAATCTAGGCTGAATTTGCTGAGGTGAATGTCATGGATGCATTCTAGACTTCGTCTTGGTCATTTCGACTATTTACGGGTGAAAATCAGAATTTGTACCGGGAAGTTATGCAATTAAAACGTCTAGTAACTCTTATGGGGGGGAATTTAAATTATACTATATAGTTAAATTATATAAAATAAAATTTGTTAAAATCTCCTAACTTTATTATATTTTCTAATAATGATTTTATTCCATATATATATAAAACATATATTAATAATATATATTAAATATATATAAAAATAAAACAGAAATTAAAATTAAATAATAAATTAAAAAAATTTAAATCACAAATTAAATTATATAAAATTTAAAACTATAAGCTAAATTTAAATAAAAATAAAAATTAAAATCCCCCCCCCGAGCCTACGCCCCTAGCCGTATGGGTGACCAGGGCGAGACCCAATCCGAGCCCACGGGTATTGGAGGAGGTGGTGGTCCTGGTGCTGGGTCACGTGCGAGGGGTAGGGAATGGGCGTGGAAGTGGAGAGAAGAGGTAATGGTCAGACGCAGAGGAGGGAGMAGAGGGGGAATGGAGGAGGACGAGGGCATAAATGGAGGTAGGGCCGAGAGGGAGGTGGGAGGTGGCCATGTGGGGAGGCTGTAGTGCGCGTGTGGCAGCGGAGGGTTTGGGCTAGAGAGGAGAAGAGTTTGCGTGGAAGGGAGTAGCATGGAGGTGGAGGCCATGGGAGAGGAGGAGAGTATGGGCATGGAGGTAAGGAGTTAGGGAGTGTGCGTGCAGAGTCCGAGAGGAGAGTGTAGAGGAGGCTGAGGGAAAAGGAGTGGGGCTGCATGCAATGATGGAAGGAGCAGCGCGCACGCAGGGAGGAGAGGAGGAGCTCGGTGGTGGAGAGGGGTTGGTGGTGGCACCCGGGTGGTGGATGGGTGGCCAACCACCACTCAAAAATTAAAATTTTAAAACTTTGGGCAAAGTGGGTTTTTGGCAATAAAATGGACGAGAGGTTCTGGGTTCAAACCCCCTGCCCTCCATTTGAATTTTTGGGCAACTATGGGAGATTTTTTGGGTAAAGGAGAAGGGAGAGGACTGGGTTCAAAGCCCAAGACTTCCCAGTGACATGCCCAGGCCTGCAATCTTCAGTAAAGAAATAAGAATTTTAAAATTTTAAAGGAGCCATGGAGCCTTGGGCCTGGTGCCCAAGAGGGGTTCGAATCCCCTCTCCTTTGCATCTTTTACACACCCAAAAGCATGAACTTAGCAACCAACAAGAAACATCACACTTGGACCAAGTGGAGCAATACCAAATTGAAGGCAAAAAACACCATTTCTTCATGCAAGATCTTAACACAACCAACAAAATTTTCGTTGATATTTTTGGAAATAGGATTGATGGATTACCTGGTTAATTGTTTGAAGATTGTTGCATGGAAGCTGGTTGCCCACTATAGAGCTGCAACTGTTGCCATAAAAACCTCCCTCTGCTGCCATGAATTCTTGTTGTAGAGCTCTCCCCCTTGGCCAAACTACCAAAATGGCTCGAGAGAGGGGAGAGGGGGGAGTTTTGATTTTTTCAATTTTACAAAAAAAAAACAATTTTCCCAAAATTGCATGAGGCTACGTGCCTTCTCCCACATTTTCCAATTTTCTGAAAAAATTTCATAAAATTTTCAATTAATTTTTTAATATTTCTTGGAAAAATGTGCAAGTGAAAGTTTGACTTTGACTTTGACTTTGACCCTGCTGCTACTGACTTAGCCCAAAAATGTTGCCTGATGAGACAGAGTCAAAATTGGACGTAGGGAACATCGTTGGAAAGGTCTCGATGAGCCCGTTGGGAATATGTCATCACCAACTTGAGATAATCCCACCTCAACCCTCAAATTTGGCCCAGAACAGTGGTTTCTTAAAACCCCCGACTTACTGGTGGGCCCACATGACACCCAATCTTACGAAAGGTCCCAAATCGCCATACGATATCCAATCGAGGCAAATGAGGTACTGTCGGAAAGGTATCAATGAGTAATTTGGAGAGGTGAAAATAGATTTCTGTGCTGGAGTCATTGATGACTGTCTGAGCTATTATGAAACCCATCCATGTGAGCTGGTGCCCCCTTTTTCCCTGAAATCATTGACCAACTTGTGACAACTCGAACCGGGCCATCCGAGGTCGGAATGAGGAAAATGAGACATCGTTGGAAAGGTGTCTAAGTATATTATAGCGTGGAATTGTGAAATCTCTAATTTATAACTCTTTACCCACCAATTTTAAATCCTGAAGCACTGTAACCAATTTGGTGCCTGAAAGTGGTCATTAACTTGCGAAAGCTCGTTCTTACCAACCAGGGGTCAAAACCAAGCATGGGATATATTGTTGGAAAGGTATCACACTTCCCTACACCATGTATGGGTTTGATTTTTCTTTTGAGGCCATAATCTGAATAGAATCAGACCAGGAAGTCACAACTATTGGTTTTGGCTGTTCAGGTGATGTTGACTTTGCGTCCCTTGTATGGGGTCATACGGACTAGGAATCATGCTCATGATAGCCCATTGAAAATATTGTCCTATTTCCTACCACATGGAAGTGTTGTATTCCCTAAAACATGACCATATTTCATCTTATTCTTTGCATAAGGACCTCGTCCCCAAGGGACCTGCCTAGTGATGGGCAAAGGGGACCAATGTTAAAATTCTTGTAAAGTGTGTGTTTAGCTCATGAAACCTGAAACGAACAGCCTTGACATGAGGAAGAAATGTCATGGGAAGGTCCACTACTCCTTGAAGGCAACCAGCTGATACTTTTTCAAGGGCATAGGCCATAGTAACTATGACCCCCGTCACTGTCTTCGACTGGAACCATAGCACCAAGGGGCGTTTATGGAGAAGCAATTGTGTAAAACACCATGTTGACTCCAGAGAAGATTTTTGGGTCAACATTCTTGGCACTGGAGGGGAAATGCATTCCAAAGCATGTTGAACAATGGGATCATCCCCGTGACAGGCGAGAATACTCCGTGGAAATTTATACTTTCAAAGTGACCGATGTGGGTGAGGGGGAAATTCAACTGTAGTATAAGGACAATTTTTTACATTAGGAATAACCGAAGAATGAAAGTGGTGCAGTAAAGATATACAATAGAATTTATACTAAGATTCACATAATATAGAAGAATGGGAATAATGACCTGGGTTTTGTTGAGCAATGTGGCCCAAGTGACACGGGTCCCTCACCCGGATTATGGCTTAACTGGGAGAATCGAGGCTTAAGGTGAACGTTGGCTCAACACAAAGTCTCATGCATACCTTCGATTATCGACACACAAACAAGAAAATGGGAATTTTTTGAAATCAATGACCCACCGGAGGAAAACTAACAAGCAAACCAGTCAAACAAGGGAATAAAGAAATATAAAAAACTTGTGGTAGTAGGTGCTGAAATATCAAGGGCTCATAAGTGATGGAACTTTGTAGGAAAACAACCACTGCTTGGAGAAATCAGATTGTAAGTGGTCAGGTAAAGTGAAGTTGCAATCACATAGCTATGTAAGCCATCATGACATCATGGTTTTCAGCTTCACCAGAGAATGATATGCTACCTCCTTAGACTTTCCCTATTGACTTTGATGAAATAACAACCAGGTTTACTCCCATTTAAGATGAATTTAAGACAGAGTTTCCCAAAATGTCAAGTATGATAAAAGGGATTCTAGGAGTACAGTATTTTCAAGCAACCCCCAACAATAAGGACAATACCCTTTGTAGTGACACCAGAAAAACCAAAAACAAGACAACCTACGACTTTTTAAAACGAAAAAAGGACTAAAACCAAGGGAACAATCAAAAGGGGCTTGTACTCCAAAATCAGAATAAAACAAGCGAAAGACTCAATATTGAAACCAAGGGGCAAAAAGGCTCAAGATTGAAACCAAGGGGAAAAGGCTCAAGATTGAAACCAAGGGGATATATACAAGCATGAAAAGGTAACCGCGAATACATACAAGAAGGAGAATCAGTAACATCGAATAGATACAAACATAAAAAGAACAAATGGTGAGTTATGTACAAGATGACGAGGCCTCTTAGGAGTAAAATAAATTTAGGTGACGACCATTCACGGGGAATTGGAGTGGTTCGCCATCCAAGGTTTTTAATCTGAAAACATTTGTCCCTAAGACCTCGTAGATTGTGTAAGGACCCAACCATAATGAATCAAACTTGCGATGTTTGGATGGGGCCTCATGTGATTTGTCCCATAATAAAACATCATCTCCTACTTTGTAATTTTCCATTGTGGCTCTTTTATCGAATGAACGTTTAACAATGTCTTGCTTCTTTTGGAGATGTTGGAATGGATCCTTTCTTACCTCTTCTAGTTCGACGAGTGTGTCAAAACGATGTTGTAACGGTTGGAAATCATCTTCTGCCTCAACAATAGCCAACCTCAAGGCTAGAATTTGTAAGTGAATAGGCAGGACAACAGGAGCTCCATACACAAGAGTGTAAGGACTTTGACCCGTTGCTGTCTTAGGAGTTATACGATCAACCCATAAAGAAAAGTTCAACTTTGTGTGCCAATCACACTTGTTATCCTTGACTATCCTCTTCAGGATCCAAATCATATTTTTATTCGTTGATTCGGCCAAACCATTACCTTGGGGGTAATAAGTGGAAGATCGAAAAAGTTGGATGCCATATGTAACACCAAGGTGTAGCATGACATCAGACATGAAAGCTGATCCATTATCAGTTAATATCTCAGTAGGGGTTCCAAAACGAGATAAAATGTTATGTTCAACGAATTCTACCACCTGTTGACTCGTAGCATTCCTAAGAGCGATTGATTCAGCCCACTTTGTAAAGTAGTATGTGGCTGTTAAGATGAATACATGACCAGCACTGGAAGGCAGTGAAATCGACCCAATAAAGTCCATGCCCCATCTTACGAAAGGGAATTGGAATTCAATAGGCCTAAGGGGTAAGGCAACTAACTTTTGCTTCCCAGTGAAGCGTTGGCAAACTTCGCACTTTCGAACAAGTAAATGAGCATCTTTGTGGAGTGAAGGCCAAAAGTAACCTGCATGTAGAACTTTTGCTGCAGTGGTTTTGGCTGAAAAGTGACCTCCACAAACCCTAGAATGGCATTGTTCAAGTGCCATTTGGGCTTGATCAGGAGTCAAGCATCATTGCAAAACCCCATCAAGGTTTCTTCGGTAAATGATTTGGCCTTGTAAAACATACCAGACAACTTGTAAACAAAGTGTTCATTTGGCTTTAGTCTCCATGTTCAGTGGGCACACACCATTGATCAGGAAATATACGATAGGTCCGTACCATGGTTGTGAGGATAAATCAATTTTGTTAACCAGTTCTTTGAAAGAAATCAAGTCATCTACTTGAGGTGGTTCATCTATGACTGAGGGATGGGATTGGGTTAGCAATCCAGCTAGCCCTGTCCCCCTTATGGTTTTCGTTGGTTTAATTTCCAAGTCATACTCTTGCATGCACATGATCCATTTGGACCATTTACTATGCAATTCGATTTGATTCAAAGCAGTGACTAAGAGAGAGGTAGGCACAAAAACATGAACTTTATGGCCTTATATGTAATGTCTAAATTGTTCCAAGGCTTTATACAAAGAATAACCATGTTTCTCCAGTGTAGAATAGTTCAGTTGGTGTGGCTTCAAATTTTGTCTCACGAAGGCGATTGGCCTAAGATTTTCCTCATGATCTTTTTGCAATATGATTGCAGAAATGGTCTCCTCTGATGAATTAGTGTACATAAAAAAGTATTTAGAGGGATCTGGACTAATTAACAGAGGGGAAAAAGCAATGGCTCACTTAATGGATTCAAAATCCTGATGGGTAGGGGGGTCCCATTTGAACCGAATGTCTTTCTTCATAAGCTGATTTAGAGGTTTAGCTACTTGAGAAAAATCAGGAATGAAGCGTCTTAGGAAGTTTATCTTACCAAAGAAAGATTTCATTTCCTTTTTAATGGTAGGTAAGGGCAACTTCTTGATTGCTACCACTCTCCCAGGATCAACTTTGACACCTTCTCGAGAGACGATGTGACCCAAAAGTTTTCCCTCCATAACACCAAAAATGGTCTTCTTAGGATTTAAAGATATGCCAAACCTACGACATCTAAGGAGAACCTGCCTAAGGTGATCAAAATGACTACTCCGTTCTTTGGAAAAGACCGCGAGGTCGTCGAAGTAAACAACAATGATCTTACCCAATAATCCTTTGAAAACAATGGCCATGGCACGTTGAAAGGTGTTCCCAACATTAATCAATCCAAAAGGCATCTTGTTATATGCATATGTGCCCCAATGAGTAGTGAAGGTGGTTTTATGACTATCAGAAGGATTGAGGGATATCTGATTGTAACTCGAGAAACCATCTAAAAGGGACATCATTTGAGAGCCGGAGACTTGTTAAAGAATCTCTTCCATAGGTGGGATGGGGTAGTTGTCTTTTAGGGACATCCTATTCAAATGTCGAAAGTCGAAACACAAATGAATATCGCCAGTTTTCTTCCTAACGAGAACCAAATTAGATACCCATTGTGAGTAACGAACATGGTAAATGACCTCGGATGCTTCCATCTTGTCCAATTCAGCTTTAATTGTTTGTTCCAAAGTAGGGTTGTTCTTTCTTTGTCTCTGCCTGTAAGGTTTCGAATCAGGGATTATGGGTATGGCATGGACTATCTCCTGCATATTGAAAACCTTGAGGTCTTGATAGGACCAAGAAAAAACATCCTTGAACTCTGTCAAGAGTTCCGTGAATTGAGTGATCTCAGAAGGGGAAGACTGTGAACCTATATAGACTAGTTTTGGATCTTTCTTAGTTCCCAGGTTAATATGTATGGATTCTCGCACCTTCCTAACTGATTCACTATCAATATTGGGTACAAAAGTAGTGGCATCATTGGAATCAAACATGGATTCCAATACTGACAAACCAGGGGGGATCTTATTTGTCTTCAATTGGATTATGTTCCTGGTTTCCTCTTCCAACTCATGGTTGATATGTAAATATTTGAATTCCTCCTTGTTTTGAAGGAATCTACAGATTTGTTCATCAGTATCAAAAACTTGCCAAGAATCGACATTATCAGGTAACGTAGGTCTATGTAAAATTTGGACTTTTATATATTTAATAGACCTTACGAAATCCGAAGTCAAACAAGAGCCAGACAAGGCCAAAGTATCAGCTATGTGGTTCGCAGCCCTAGGCAAGGCTTGAATGTTGAAAGATAAGAACTTCTCAATATTTTCCTTAGCCCTTCGGTGGTATTGTTTGAGGCGTGGGTTATGAACTTCATATTTACCTCTAATTTGATTCACAACCAATTCAGAATCCCCACTCACCAATAAATGGCATATTCCTAAGCCTAAGTCCTTTTGGAGGGCTTGAACTAAGGCTTCATATTCAACCATATTATTAGTGTTAGGGAATTCTAACCGAAAAGAGAAAGGGATTGCGTTTCCCTTGTAATCACACAAAAGGATCCCAACCCCAGATCCATTCTTGGATTTAGCACCATCAAAATCCATACTCCACACCATTTCTTCCAACTCAGAAGGAGGGACATGTGCATCTTCCTCAGATAACACAGTATATGTACCCATACCTGTATCTTGAAAAGACACATGTTTCGTATTATAGGAAGCAGGTACAACCTGCTCTCGGTACTTTGGTTCCCTCCTAATGACGACTTCAACACCCTTATGAGGAAAGGTGAAGTGGGTCCCCTCCATGAAGTAACGACCTTTTTTTACTTTGGTGGACCACTCCCTCCCTAAAATCATGCCATATGCTTCAGGTATATCTGCTACGATCACGTTTATGAGCATGCTCACCTCTGGAGCTTGGTCATAAGTAATGGGTAAGTCTTTAATGTAATCGATGGTTTCTACAGTCCTAGAATCCAAAGCTAATAGGTCTTTACATGGGCCTGTGCATTCAAAACCCAATCTTCTCATGACTCGAAGAGGCATGACATTGTGCCTCGCTCCTGTGTCAGTGACACAGTTATGGAGCACAAAATCAAAAATCAAAACTGAGATATAGAAAGGAGGAACCCCAGGGTCTAAATCAATAACATCATATGCTTCCCTAGGTTGAGAAGTGGAATCTTTGGAAAAAGGAAGTCTCTGTTCTGTTCGTGGAGTAAGGGGTGCTTGTAGAACACGTGAAAGGTTTTCAAACTGAGCGGGTGTTCTAAGAGCATCTAACAATGTCATGTGGGCGAGAACCTTCACTAGATCTTCAACGTTGTTGTAAGGTATCAGTGTTGGGAAGCAGGGTGGTGGATTATTAGGCAAGCTTACCTTATTTGGGGTCCAGGGAACCCTGTTCCTTGTAGGGGAAGGTAATCTACCAGTCGCGGGAAGTTTTCCCTTTTCATTGTCCTTGGGATCGCTTTTGGCCTCTTCCACCCCTTGTAGAGTGGTTTTAGGGGCACGACTCCTAGTTTCTACAACAAATCTTCCGAAAGAAAGAGGATCGCCATCGCAGGGAATAGAGTCTTCCATGTTAACTTGGTTGTTTTGGGAAGTGGAAGCAAGCTTGTTTTTTACTAGTGGTAGGGGTGCTTTTTCGTTTTTAGACAATTCCATGTGACGTGTATATGAGTAATAATACTCAGGGTCATGGAAGTCTTGGAAAAAGTGACACCAATCCACTTCAGCAGCATGTTGCCTAAGAGGAGGAGTAAGAGGGAAAGGAGGTCTTGGCCTCGGAACAACAGAAAACTGCATGTCATTCACCTTTCATTTAAAGGAAAGTATTTGGTTGTTCATGTTCATTAACAACTTGAGTGTTTCCGAGCTTTCCCTTTCTTCAATCCTTGAAATTTGGGTAGGTGGAGGTTCATATCGAGGACCCTCGTTTCGAGGTACATCATTCCTAGGTCTCCCGTTAAAAAGGGTCTACGCTAAATGTGAGGGAATCATATTGGATTCCTCCATGTTTCTTTCAATTTCCAGGGCACTAGTCTTGGCCGCATCTAAAGTTTGTGTTGATTTATCTTTCAATATATACTTTACATTCGGATTCATAGCGGTCGTGTAATAATGGAACAAATTGTTCCCAGATGGTTGGGAAGTGGTTGGGATCCTATTCAAGGTCGAGGTAAAGTGTTGATTACAATTCCATATTTTCTCACCCTCATGGATGGAGATGGTTGTGAAATCCCTGAGCAAGGAAGCCACATCATCCGCCCCTTGGAAATGTTTTTTGAATTCTTGGATCATAGTGTCCCAATCTGGGATACTATCATTAGGAAGCAAGCGATACCATCTCGCTGCTTCACCCTCAAAGGTTCTCACAAAAAGTCTAATGATGACATCGAGAATTGTTATGTCCATAAGCRCTAATGCATCATAGAAGTTTTGTATATGTTCTTCATCACTCAAAGTACCAGTGCCACTGAAATTAGGAAGCATGTTTGGGGCATCCGCAAGTATGTCATGAAGAGGTYTGGCCAACCTCAAAGGAGTCCCAGGTTGCCATGGCATTGCCTTCAGGACAACTATGGGGTGAACAACAATAGTTGTTGAAACGATGGGAGAAACAACTGGAGGATTAGTAACTGTTGCTGGATTAACTAAAATTTGCTTTAGTAAGGGGCTTTGAATAGGAGAAGAGGAAGAGGGTGACTCAGTTCGCACTGTAGAGGTATCGAGTTCCCCTGGTTTCCCAGGTGTATGTGTCTCACTACTTGTTTTATGTCATGAACTTTGACTTCTTGTAACCCTAGGGGACACTGTTTCCCTATTCTTAGGATACTTCTGCCCTACCAGCTTGCAAGGGGCCAAGTAAGTACTTTGAGTACAAGGGGTGTATCACCAACAATCCTACTCTTTCTAACACAATGTAAATTAACCCAACTAAAAATAAATCTCTATTTTTGTTCTTCTCGAAGTGGAAGGTAAGGTATGAAAAACTTATAACTTCTCACATGAGTTCAAACAAGTAAAATCGAAGACCGACAAGGTAAAAGGAAAGGAAAACTCAATGGTATTTATGACTCCCAGGTGCAATGGAAATTGCAAGGAAACTGAACTATAACAAGTACCAAAGAAAATTCCAAAGGGCCATTGAAATACCTTGCCAAAATTTTGTCAACAAGTAGGAAAAGGACCACAAATAATTTGGATCCAATTCTTAGTACAAGCTTTGGATACAATCAAATCTAAAGAGGTTTGCAAGTTCCCCAGTATGGTCACCAGAAAAAGGCGGGTGTTATAAGAAAAATATGTTCATTGGGACAGATCCGACCTATCCGGCTGCGAAGCCGGTTACATCCTCTTTGATAGCTCGACATGAGGCAGAGACTAACCACACCTCAGGTGGTCCTTCACCTGAGGCGATAATGAAGAGGAAAAAGAAAGGTGAAAGACATACAAGAAGTCTTTCTTAGGACCACCCACCCTGGGTGTTATCCTTCCTTAGCTTCCTGGATGGCCAAAATGGCCTCGGGGGTGAAAATTATGGACAGTGGGATGAAAATGAACTCACTGATTTTTAGGACAGGACATTAAATAAAGTGAACAACGAGCTGTTCACTTCCTTAAAGCGTTGGAAACTCTGCCAGAATGGGTCCCCGGGATAAACCGGTGTCCTGGGTAATTAACCAATGAATACCTTGAGTAAAAGGGTGTGAAACAAGGGTGAAAAGGGGGCCTAAAAGCTACAACCAAGTACTTTTAAATGGTTGTAAATTGTGAACAACAAGCTGTTCGAAGCTTTCAAGACAGGGAAACAAGCTCAGAAAGGCTTGATACCCCCCAGGGTGACCCGGGAAGTGATCCCGGAAGGTTGTAAAATCAAAAGTGGGATGTAAAAGTGGATGAACAACCTTGTTACAAGCTGTTACAGCTATTATATAAGGGAAAGTATTCACAACTTCAATTTTGGTTCGTGAGTGAAAAGGTGGACTGACGAAAGGTTGACATTAAAAGTATTTTATTGGTCAATTTTTTGTTTTTATCACATGCCTTAGCCACCACACTATTTTGAATGTTATCCCGATCAGGAAAACACATCTCGGAACTATGCCAACCGGTATAAGAAGAGTAGTCCTTGCAGACCATGGTGGTTAGGTTGAAGAGTGCCCCATGCAGTTCAGAGAAGCAGGGATTAGCCACTTCTTGTCACTAGCGCTTTTGGGCTCTTAAAGCCGCTTGGATGGAAGAAGGATACCTACAAAAAGGAAAAGGCTCAGGACACCCCTAAAGAGAGTTTTTGCCGAGCTTACCCAAGCAGAATAGTATTCCAACCGAGCTAAGCTAATCAACTCCTTGACCGTGTGGTACTAAGGAAATACCACTTGACTTGTACTAACTAGACAACTTCCGAGGGGCTCCTGATGAAGGCTCCCTGGCTTTGACTCTTAATATCCTACAAAATTGATTTTACATAAAATGAAATACCAGGCCATCCACGTGGCGAGGTCACGTCTTGCTTTCACAAGTGTGCCTCCTAGTTACTGAATTTGAAATCTATTTAAAACTATATACATAAAACAAGTAAATATATAGGTGACATATATGTCATGGCTAGATAATATGTATATGTAAATATCTAAATAATATAATTTTTTGTTTTCAATGTACGGGGTGGAACCCTGAATTGTTTTCAAGTTTTTTTTGCGGCGTTTTTCATATATTTAGCTTGCTGATTTTGCATGGCCCCTTTAGGGGCAACCACCTGTAGATGAGTGAGCGAAAAGTGATACAATGAAAATATAGAAAGATTAGATAATTAAAAAATGACAATTACACCATTCAACCCAAAGGAATGGGTTGAGGCTCTTTGCGAGCGACAAAGCCGCCATATGCATGAAAGCCCCAACTAACTCCTTGTATGGGGATTGGAAATTTAGTGTTTGAAATATAAAAGGTGTGATGGTTATCTTCACAAGTATCAATCATATTTTTTACATGAATTCACAAGTGAACTATTCAAACTATCTACACAAATCAAACATATAAACATTGGTATATGTACCATAAATTTTTGGAGTGAATGCAAGTGATAAGTAAAGTGAATATGAGAGTGATTGGGTAGATTTATTGATCGAAATGTTTATTTTTCTTCGCTGCCCTCCTGACCCCTTTGCCTCAAATGTTTATTTACTGATCGAAGCAGAGTGGCTGACCGGTTGTATCCTTGCAGGAAAACAACAAAATTTTAGTATTTATGCATGGAGAAACTGAAATAAATATAACAAAATTTACACATAATAAGTATATAACAACCAACTAAGATGGCTGTCCCGTGGGGGGAGATTGACCAAAATGACCAATTTTCCTATTTGGGACAACAAAGTTAATGGTAAGAAAACATAACAGATATATACATGAATGAAAAGATAAAACAAACAAGTATGGACAGCCAGCTAAGAGGTCTATTTAAGGGTTCTCCTAAGGGGCCCTAGGACTCCCAACCACTAGCTAAGGCTAAAAACAATTGAATACTTCAGAAAATCTGCACTAAAACACATTAAACAAATTAAACCAAGTTGTTAGAAGATGAAAGTAAGCAAGTTAAACCCAAGGAAGCAACAACAAACACCTAGCTAACCAATCCCTCCTGGAGATAGATAACATAACAAGCATTTCCCCCTACCCCTCAACCCTTAACCAACGAGTGACACATCCAACAACTAAATTCAACAAGTATCACACACACAAAGAGTCTTGTAAATTTTAGCAGGGCTTTGTTACTTTATTCATCCTCTATTTTTACAATGCCAATCCTCTTATTTATAAAGGAGAGGTGAAGGCTTAGGGTTAGGTCACAAGACACTTGTCAATTTTGGAAAAGTGATAAGTGGACCAACCCTAAAGTGTTTTTTTCTTTTTACAAAAAGTAACCTTATCCTAAAGACATCTTATCCAAAAAGAATCTTATCCTAAAAGGGAACCTTATCCAAAAAGAATCTTATCCTAAAAGGGAACCTTATCCAAAAAGGGGATCAAATCAGATTTGACTTGACCCTTCAATTACATAGTAATACATGCCAAAAAGTAAATCATGTGAGAGTTCATATTACAAAAATTCATTTTTCATAAAATGACAAAGCTTGATATCCCACATCACCATTTGCCTTGGGATTTGTGCCATCTCAAAGGTCTTTCATTGCTGTCATGTTTTGTATCTGTAGTTGAGGTGGTTTAGGACAATTATCGACCATCCATGACTGCCGAATTCACCGGGATGAATCCCCAAGGTGTGGGGAATTCGTTGAGCTGCTTAAGAGGGCAAGGGGCCTTTGGGATTTGGTCGTTGTAAGTAAAGAAATTCCCGCTATTCAGGCACTTTTTAGACCTGATTATACCCCCCCTTTTCTGCCTATAAGTTTACCTGTGAGCTGGTCGAAGCATGGCTTCGATTTAGGCTTGTTTTGGCGAAGGGACCTCTTGGACCTGAAGCTTGAGAGGGTATTACCCTATACCAAACAGCCAAAAAACTATTCTTTACTATGCATATGCTGTATCTCTATCCACCACCTTTCCGCTTCCTTTCATTTGGTGCAAATCTGACTCCGGATGAGTGAGATATGGACCCGTGAATGTACGCGGAAGGAGCTGACCAAAAGACTAATCAGGGAAGATTTTGAAGTTGGGGTAAAATTGTGGGCTGGACACTAGAATTGATAGGCTTCTACAGGTCTGCATACCTGTAGCTAAAATGGGTTTTCCTCACCAGGCCCAATTTGACCTCGGAGGCCCCCAATTGGGCCTCTCTCCGGTGCATGCTTGTAGGGAAAAAAATGAGTCCCTGTCGCTCTGGGACATGTCACTGAAAATACAGGCTGAATTTGCTGAGCTGAATGTCATGGATACATTCTAGACTTCACCCCGGTCGTTTCGACTATTTACGGTCGAAAATCAGACACCGTACCGGGAAGTTATGCAATTAAAACGTCTAGTAACTCTTAGGGGGGGGGGGAATTTAAATTATACTATATAGTTAAATTATATAAAGTAAAATTTGTTAAAATCTCTTAACTTTATTATATTTTCTAATAATGACTTTATTCCATATATATATATATAACATATATTAATAATATATATTAAATATATATAAAAATAAAACAAAAATTAAAATTAAATAATAAATTTAAAAAATTTAAATCACAAATTAAATTATATAAAATTTAAAACTATAAGCTAAATTTAAATAAAAATAAAAATTAAAAGCCCCCCCCCCCGAACCTACGCCCCTGGTTGCATGGGTGACCAGGGCGAGACCCAATCTGAGTCCATGGGTATTGGAGGAGGTGGTGGTGCTAGTGCTGGGTCGCATGCGAGGGGTAGGGAATGGGCGTGGAGGTGGAGAGCAGGGGTAATGGCCACACGTAGAGGAGGGAGCAGAGGGGGAATGGAGGAGGATGGGGGTAGAAATGGAGGTAGGGCCAAGAGGGAGGTGGGAGGTGGCCGTGTGGGGAGCCTGCAGTGTGCGTGTGGCAACAGAGGGTTTGGGATGGAGAGGAGAGGAGTCAGAGTGGAAGGGAGCAACGTGGAGGTGGAGGCTGTGGGAGAGAGAGGAGAGTATGGACATGGAGGTAAGGAGTTAGGGAGTGTGCGTGCATAGGCTAAGAGGAGAGTGTAGAGGAGGATGAGGGAAAAGGGGTGGGGTTGTGTATAACGATGGGAGGAGCAGCACGCGCGCAGGGAGGAGAGGAGGAGCTCGGTGGTGGAGAGGGGTTGGTGGTGGCACCTGGGTGGTGGATGGGTGGCCAACCACCACCCAAAAATTAAAATCTTAAAACTTTGGGCAAAGTGGGTTTTTGGAAATAGGAGGTTCTGGGTTCAAACCCCTTGCCCTCCATTTGAATTTTTGGGCAACTATGGGAGTTTTTTTGGGCAAAGGAGAAGGGGGAGGATTGGGTTCAAAGCCCAAGACTTCCCAGTGACATGCCCAGGCCTGCAATCTTCAACAAATAAATAAGAATTTTAAAATTTTAAAGGAGTCATGGAGGCTTGGGCCTGGTGCCCAAGAGGGGTTCGAATCCCCTCTCCTTTACATATTTTACACACCCACAACCCTGAACTTAGCAACCAACAAGAAACATCACACTTGGACCAGGTGGAGCAATACCAAATTGAAGGCAAAAAACACCATTTCTTCATGCAGGATCTTAACACAACCAACAAAATTTTCCTTGAATTTTTTGGAAATAGGATTGATGGATTACCTAGTTAATTGTTTGAAGATTGCTACATGGAAGCTGGCTGCCCACTGCAGAGCTGCAACTGCTACCATAAAATCCTCCCTCTACTGCCATGAATTCTTGTTGCAGAGCTCTCCCCCTTGGCCAAACTACCAAAATGGCTTGAGAGAGGGGAGAGGGGGGAGTTTTGATTTTTTCAATTTTACAAAAAAAAACCAATTTTCCCAAAATTGCATGAGGCTACGTGCCTTCTCCCACATTTTCCAATTTTCTGAAAAAATTTAATAAAATTCTCAATTAATTTTTTAATATTTCTTGGAAAAATGTGCAAGTTAAAGTTTGACTTTGACTTTGACTTTGACCCTGCTGCTGCTGACTTAGCCCAAAAATGTTGCCTGATAAGATGGAGTCGAAATCGGATGCAGGGCACATCATTGGAAAGTTCTCGACGAGACCGTCTGGAATATGTCATCACCAACTTGAGATAATTCCACCTTAGCCCTCAAATTCGGCTCAGAACAGTGGTTTCTTAAAACCCCTGACTTGCTGGTGGGCCCACAGGACACCCAATCTTACGAAAGGTGCCAAATCACCATACGATATCCAATCAAGGAAAATGAGGTACCGTCAGAAAGGTATCGATGAGTAATTTGGTGAGGTGAAAATAGATTTCTATGCTGGGGTCATTGATGACTGTCTTAGCTATTATGAAACCTTGCCATGTGAGCTGGTGCTCCCTTTTTCCTTGAAATCATTGACCAACTTGTGACAACTCAAACTAGGCCATATGAGGTTGGAATGAGGAAAATGAGACGTCGTTGGATAGGTGTCTGAGTCTATTATAGCATGGAATTTTTGAATAGCTTATTTATAACTCTTTACCCACCAATTTTAAATCCTGAAGCACTATAACGAATTTGGTGCTTGAAAGTGGTCATGAACTTGCGAAAGCTCGTTCTTACCAACCGGGGGTCGAAACCAAGCATGGGATATACCGTTGGAAAGGTCTCACACTTCCCTACACCATGTATAGGTTTTATTTTCCTTTTGATTCCATAATCTGAACAGAATCAGACCAGGAAGTCACAACTATTGGTTTTGTCCGTTCGGGTGATGTTGACTTTGTGTCCCTCGTATGGGGTCATACGGACTCAAAATCAGGATCATGATAGCCCATTGAAAAGATTGTCCTGATTACTACCACATGGAAGTGTTGTATTCCCTAAAACATTACCAGATTTCATCTTATTCTTTGCAAAAGAACCTCGTCCCTAAGGGACCCGCCTAGTGATGGGCAAAGGGGACCAATGTTAAAATTCTTGTAAAGTGTGTGTTTAGCTCATGAAACCTGAATCGAACAGCCTTGAAATGAGGAAGAAATGTCATGGAAAGGTCCTCTACTCCTTGAAGGAAACCAACTGATACTCTTTCAAGGGCAGAGGCCATAGTAACTATGACCCCCACCACTGTCTTCGACTGGAACCATAGCACCAAAGGGCGTTTATGGAGAAGCAACTGTGTAAAACAACATGTTGAGCCTAGAGCATATTTTTGGGTCAACATTACCAAGTGCGACCATCCATCCAACCTAATGGAAGATGAACATGATGTCCAACTATTGTCATGCCACCCTGATGTGGCTTCGCCTCTGGCTGATGTTGCCATTGATTTTTAGCTCGATCCCGATGACGTCCTGTAGGCCTCCGTGTACTGGTGCATAAGTGTGTTGATGTGCTGCTCCTTTCCTTGATTAATGTTGTTTCTCTATATAATGCGGATGATGATATATAACAACTGTAGGAATAGGGTCCTTTTCTTCAGATCGACAACTGCTTGTGTCTTTGATTCAAGGAACTCCTTAGCTTCTTTAGTGTTTTCTTGCTGTTGTTGGATTACGGAGAGGGGGGTGAATCAATAATAGATAAATAGTCCTTTTTAAGCACAAAATGCAGGTGTTATATCAATGTAACATTATCATCTAATAGTTGCAGAGTAAATAAACAATGAACAAATGAGAAATCATACACATAAACAATACACCAGTGTTTTTACGTGGAAATCCAAAGTGGGAGAAAATCACAAAATGATTTTTCTTATATATATTTAAGAATTACATTCATTGGAAGCACCAACTTCCTTTGTTTTCCAGTTGCAACTGGAAGGAGGCTCCAACCCCCTTGTTTCTCAGGCTACAACTTGAAGGGAGCTCCAACTACCCAATTCTTTGGCTACAACCAGAAGGAGGCTACGACCCCCTAGTTTCTTAGGATACAACCTAAGGGAAGATCCAAGTACCCAATTCTTTGGCTACAACCGGAAGGAGGCTACAACACCCTATTTTATTTGGATACAACGGAAAGGTGGATACAACCACTTGTCCTTTCTCTGTCCAACCACCTTGATGTAGAAGTAGAATGATGGAACCACTGTTACATTATCACTGTGAGATATACTGCTGTAAACCTTTACCAATCAACCTGTGATCATCCTGTAACAACATTTACCAATAACCTGTGCCAACATGTACCATACATCAACCTGTAATCAAACTGTAACAACCTGTACCAATAACCTATGCCAACATGTACCATACATCAACCTGTATCATAAACAAGCGCACCAACGATGCACCAACCTGTACCTCAACTTGTACCATCAACGAGTGCATCGACCATGCACCAAATATGTACCAATCATACATCAAATACACATAAACTATGACTCATCAATATGTACCAACATCATCAACTATACACCTCATGTATGTGCCAACTCATCAACTACTTGTCTCAACCATGTACCCAACGTGTACCTCAACCAAAAGCCCTCATCAATTTCATCATCCAAATCTGATTTGTAACTCTGTAATAGACCTGGTGTATATGAACACATACATACAAACCTTCCTTAACTTTAACAACAAGAGACTAGCATTTTTATCAAACTTTACTTTAGTCTCACATGACTAATTTTGGATTAGTCAACAACCCTAACTTGAAATAATCATAACTATGTTCTTGTAATGAATAAAGATATGAAAATAATACAAAATGTTCTTTAGTGTCTTTTATGAAATTCCTCCAGGTTTCACTACTTGGAACCTCTCAGAAAAGGAGTTATAACAAAAATGACATACCTTGTTGAATTCTGGCTTATTCTAGAGAGTGAACTTGTAGAGCATGCTTCGCACAAAATATTTGTTGTATGGATCTAAAAATTTTACACAAGATATTAAATATTGTACTCTAACCAATACATTTGATCTTATTGAATTTGGATATTTTATGAAGAAGTTATGACATTTTTACCCGAAACACCTATTTTAGATTAGTTTCAGGACTAGCCACAAACCCTATTTTCCATGGAGTGTAACTCAAAAAATACAATGACCCACAAGATGAATTTTTATCACAGCTATTGGAATATGTTTCCTCAAAGGCCTCCCAATTTCACAGTCTGAATCATTCTAGAAAACAATTTATTGCGAAAATGGTGATATGACCTGTAAATAACATACCGTATTGAAAGCATCATCAAAATAATTTTTCCTCCCTTGAATTTCGGCCTTCTTTACTTCACCTTCCCTATGAAATTCGGCTTAGATATCCTTTGGTTACCTCAATCACTTGTATATATTCAATATTCTCAAGTGTGATTAAAATGAGAGAGCCTTGCCTCTTATTTATACTTTCATGTAGCTTTCTCAAGGGGTTAGCTTTTAACCATCTTAACCCACTACAACTGATAATCCTTCGAATCTCAATGGTGATATTTTATAGATAGATTTTTCCATAGCCCTGGAGGGAAGTGGGATAACCTAAATAAATTCATTATGAACATGGGAACTATGTCATGAGAAGAGAATTACAACCAATCATAGGAAATGTTCACCATTGTGGATTCCCTTCAGGGTGTCCTATGTTGTAGATAGAATTGGTGCATCAAGGATCCTATGGTTGGGTAGAACGTATTTTTTGTGCAGCTAGTTGGTGGACAATATCCTGATAAGTGTTAATGAATATACTTGTGAATTGTGTTAAATTAATGTTGTTTATGTTATGGATTTTATTACTTTCTGGTTTGTTCAACCTTGTTTGTGTGTGTAAGTCCTCACTTGTAATTTATGGTGCCATTATCATTGAATGATTATTTATTCTTGCATAAGTCTCCATTATCATGCTTCATTGTGTTCCTTGTGTTAATTGATTAGTGGCAAGACAATGAGGAAATATATTAGAGAAACAAATTTGGAGTGAAATTGGCAGTTTCAAGAAGTACTCCATATCCTCAAAGTGCAGAGAGTGTATTGGATACATTACACATTATCCTTTTATCAATACCTTATTTATTCGAGACATTATACTTAATATGCTTAAGCCTTTTTAGTACATAGGCCAAAGTACTAAAACCCATTACAAGTTCCATTAGTAATAGGTTCAATACCAATATTGCCATGCTTACTGAGGGGTTTGCTTCCAATGTTTCTGTATATAATGTGGATGGTGATATATAAAAACTGTAGGAACAGGGTCCTTTTTCTTTAGATCGATAACTGATTATGTCTTTGAGTCAAGGAACTCCTTATCTTCTTTAGTGTTTTCTTCCTATGGCTTTGCTTCATCAGCTTCTGTAGACTCGACCTCTGACTCCCTTGCAAACTCTTCAAGAACTTCTATGCTTGCTATCATGGGCCCTTCAATCTTACTAAGAGACACATCCTGCAATGTAGTTTTCTTTTTCTTGTACCACAACTTCAAAAACTTCTTTTGGACATTCAATTTAACTGTACCAACTGAATCCATCCAAGGATATCCCATAACAATATCCATGTCACCCAGATCTATAGCATAAAAGTATGAATGCAACACATATTTATCCATACTTAGCTTCAAATCTTTAAAAAATTAAATATTTTTACCCGCAACCTATGTGCTTTGAATATTCTTTGCACGAGCTTGCAATCTATTAACCATCTGAACATTATTAAAATTGTGTTGGCAACTAGGGTTAATAGAAACAATGACATTTGCTTTATGAAGACAACTCTGAACTTGTAATATAGAATTTCCGCATCAAATTAAACCATTAGTGCATTCTTGATCCTTACTCTTGGCACGCGACCACTTTTCTAAAAATAGTTTTTCATATTCTTTATCAGAAAGTGTACCAATATCTTCATAGTTAAGTCATGCCCTAGCATCATCCCTTAAACTTAGCCATAGCCCAATTCGCCATAGGGTTCCACATGATGACTTTATATGTTTGATATGTTATTCAATACTAGGATACTCATATTTTCCATTGAAAGTGATGTTGTTGTCCATAACCCCTAAAATATGACTAGGGTGTAGAAATAACTTATTGCAGAAAATCACGGCTTTTTTCGAAAAACCTTGAAAAACTGTTGAATTTAAAATGATCATAACTTGACTTCTCGGACTCCGTTTCCGTTGATTAGTTTTTTGAATTTGGGTATTTTTCCGAGAAGAATCCAAATATCCAATTAATTTCTGAAAAATATGAGCAGAAAGTCTTAGATATGAGCCTAAAGTGTGATGCCCTATTTTTTCTTAAAAAAAATTCTGCAAAATAACAAAAAATCTTCTCTTCTTTCCCAAGGAAAGAGCTTTGATACCAAATGAAATATTCCAAATATATATTTGCAAATATACTCAGAGAATAACAATAATAAACAAAAAAACCATTCACCATAACAATGAACACAAGAAATAGAGAAACCCCTTGAGGTAGGGTAACACCATACATTAATCCTTAAGGAAGGATAATACTCCTCAAGCAATACTTGCTTATACATTCAAAATATACTTCACCATATCAAATACATTGCTTGAATTTCCTTATATAGAATTTCCTATCTCCTAGGAACATTTTAGAGAGGGTATCTTCTAGAAACATCATTTATTATATCTGACTACCCATTATTATATGTAACTACCGCAATGGGACTTATTTAATAGCATGGTGGACCTAGTCCACCTTACATTGAATGGCCTCCACTAATAATACATTACCCCATTCCCATGGGGTACCTCCCATATTACCCCCCATATTACCTCCCTAGGTAAATTATATAAGTGCTCCATGGGTTTCCATGGGGTATGTATTTCATGGAAAAAATAAAGAAAGCAAAAAATCCATTGGCCAAGAAAAGTTAGCATCACATTTATGGATATACTTTGTTGTTAGCATTGATTCATCATAGGGTTTTGTCGTAGTGCTTCACTATGGCTAATATTGAAAGAACTCAACTTGTTTAAGCATTCTAACCCCTTAAGTTACTTGAAAAAAGAAATTGGTAATGGTATGGGAAATGGAGTCTTGCATATAAGAAACCTATACACTAAAGAATTTTTATCCACAATACGATAACATTTTTTTTGGGTAGCCAACAATGGAATGTAAAATAAAGTCTTGAGGTCTTGCACACAATAAAATAGTTGTTTGTAATTATAATAATAATGTAAAATGAAAATAGACCTAAGTAATGGGGGCACTTATCAAGGTTGAGCCAATTCTAGAACACTAGATTGGTAAACATCCATTTTGATGTCATTGTTTTCAAGTAACAATTTGTAGTGCAAAATGCATATAAATCTAATCTAGATCTAAATTGCCACCCTTGTTTGGGGAATGGAAGTATTTGTAGAGGTTGAGTAAATTTTAGAGCCCAAATAGTTTGGTCAACATTTTTCTCGATGTAGTCTAGTATGTCTTAAGCATTGTCTTACAACACTTGGAGTGGAAGCTCAACATCCCACTCAACATATGCATGGTTTTGTGAATCAAGATAATCTCACATTCTAGTGGGTCTCATATGGTGGTTTGGTTGTTTTCGAGATAGTAGGTCGTGGGTCTCTTTTGGTCTTCAATTGTTGTCAAGATAATAGGTGGGGCATATAATAGTAGATGGATGAAACCAACAAAATGAAAAATGTTACTCGTTTGAACTACTTCATTGAAAAATGCCAATGCTTCGTGGGGTTGGCCATTTTAGGATTAACTAAAAACAATTACATTCCATGACACAATATATCATTTAGGCAATTTTTAAAACAATTTATGGGTAGCATCTTGTTTAGGGATTCATTGCATAAGGAGGCATTTGACATAATGTATTTAGCATACATGCAATCTACAAATGTATCTCATGTAATGTAAACAATGGTGAATGTTCTCTTGAACTCTATATTTGTTATGGGTAATGATTAAGTAATGTTTTTTTACTATAGATTTGCATGAGTTCGTTATTGCCTTGGACCAACCAACATCACACATTGAACAACTTGAGAAATAGATACTGTCAAAAAATAGTTCAATTTATGTTTTATAAGTTCATAAATAATTTAATGATATTACATCTAATTTGTGTTAAATTATGCATTACATAATAATGCAGGGGAATATATGCATAATTACTATGTTTCTAAACATTGTCCATGTTGCTAAGTTTGAGCTTGAGAGTGAGGTGGACCTACATGTAGTGTTGCACAATAGCTGAATTGGAGATGGAATTTATAAAATAAAAGTGCCCAAATGCATTGTCCCTTTTTTGCCAACCCCTTATTCAAGTGAGGATAAAATGGTTAAGGATGTAGACAGGAGGTTCACCAAATGGTATAGTGATGAGACCATATGGATGAGAACCAACGTATACATACAAGTTTGTATTTCTATAAAAATATATATTAAATTATGAAGCATTTGATTTTCAAAATAATGCCTACCTATAGTGCATTTATATTTATGTTGGTACATGCACATGACACACCTCTGCATCTTGCATTACTCCACAACCTTCTCTTATTGTTTACATTCTTTTTAAGATCATGATCATGGACATAAACCCATTTATATTGTCATGTGCTGCATATTTTCCTTTACTAACGACATTGAGATGATACTGAGACTATTTCATACTTTTATATTTTTGACATTGATCATATATTTGATTAGCTACTTGCATATTATGTATAATACTTTACACATTTTTTTTTTGGTATGATATGCAATGCTTTTCTTGTATTCCACGTTATGTTTTTTTTCTCCTTTTGCAAGAATGATTTTGTTCTGTCTATACATGTAATTAATGATTTTATTTTCTAAGTGAAATATGTCCATTCATTAGCTATACAACCGGGTTCCAAGCTTTGGACTAGGACATAAGATTAGGATGAGGCTTGAGCTTGGGATTAGGACATAAGCTTGGGATTAGGATAAAACCTATGATTAATACCTTACCTACTTAAGAAGAACTCAAGATTAGGAACCGAGCTTAGGATTAGGATATGACCTATAATTAGGACTAAGATATTCCCTTTAGTACCTAGAACTCCTTTCTATAAAAAAAAATGGACCTATATCTCCTAATGAACTCTCCATAGAATTTTCATCCTCATTAACAACATTTATGTCATAAATTTCAACCTCTATTGCATTATATTTTTGACATATTATCAACATACATGTCAACCCCTTTGTAAAATATGGGTTGAAATCAAGTTGCAAAAACGTTCGAAAATAAAAAAAGTTGAAAAACTTTTTCATGAGTTCAACTTTTATTAGAGGAATAAAAACAGTACATTTTTCAATCAATCCGAGTAAAAGATAAGGTTGATAATAAAGATTATGGTTGTAGTGTATAGGCATGATAAACACCACATAGATTATAAATTTAACATGTGAGAAAGGATGAGTTTATGTTTAAAAGAAAAGGTTTAGCCTGTTTAGCCTAAAATCATTTAGACATGGTCCTTACACTAACATTAAGAAACTTAGGGAGAACACATTTAGATTGTGTGTACCCGTGCACATGGGCATTCATCCAATTTTCAATACAAACCCTCTTAATCTCCATGAGTTATCATTATTGGATGATAATAAACAAGACTCTGTTGTACCAATTCCTAAAAAGTTCGTCTTTAAAGTTGACATCGATTTTGGAAAATATATGGTTCTGTAATATAAAGAGAGGACAACCATACATAGAACATTGTAATTTTATCAAATCAAAATAAAAAGGCTAGTGACTACAAGCCAACACCCTAGAACAAATATCTAAGAGACTTCAACAATTGATAAGAGACTTATTGGGAACCAAATAACTCCTAAAAGAGACTTCAACAATTGATAAGAGACTTACTGGGAACCAAATAACTCCTAAAAGGGGAAGTTTAATTATAGAGGAATTAAATATTAATTAATTTCATGGTTATTGAAATTGCACTAATACGTGGTTCAAAAAAAATCATCTGAGTATGGACACATAGATTTGGTTGCTTTACTAGAGATGTAGGACGACACAAACACAATGACATTAACACAAGATGCACATTATAATGTTCAACCTTCGATCATATTAAAAAACAAATGGCTTTGTCATAAATATAGAATTACTTGTTGCACAATCTTGAAGTTGTGTTAATATTTGACATAACCTCGATACATAATTTTTTTGTCACAAAATAACTAAATATCGCCTACAACTTTGAATAATGTGTGTGTGCATACATACTAATATGGGCAATAATAATGAGTGTGTAGAACACTAATTATCATAATAGATTATCTTCCTTCTTTATCTCCTTCTCTTCTCCAAATTTATATAAATTTTATAATTTTAAAAATATGAATATGTTCTCCAAATTTATATAAATTATATAATTTAAAAAAAATGAATACATAATGGAGTATTATGTATTCTCTTAATAATGTTATAAAATTTCACCATGACATTATAAATGGATTTGATAATTAATTAGGTGATCAATTATTGACTATATAATTTTTTGAAAGTTGTTTATATTTTATTATATAATAATAATAATAATAATAATCTAATTTTAAGGTCACAATCAAGTTAGACATTAAATTGGTGTATGAGATCCCTTTGTTCGTGGGACAAGGGATCCCTTCCGTGTAGCGATTTGGCTGCTAACGTCTACATAAGTATACACACTCTACCCCTCTTTGGAATTTGAACTTATGACCTCTTACACGATAAATAAAGGATAAACTTACGAACTGATGGAAATTTTAAGAAATCTTTCCAATGTTCTTAAAAAATCATAAAAAAATGTAAAATTTTAAATGTTTTAAATGTAGTTAAGATAGTTCCCACCATGGTTCTAGTACTACCAAGTGATATGTTAATGCTTGTTCTTGTACTTTTGGATGCATGCCAACCCATAGGGTGGGGGTGGGGGGAATAATAAATAATGTTTTATCTATTATTTCTCCCACCCCCACCAGGGTTCTAGTACTACCAAGTGATATGTTAATGCTTGTTCTTGCACTTTTGGATGCATGCCAACCCATGCATTAACGGTTGGGGCTAGTGACAAGTAATGGGTGGTTTTGGAGGAAAATATATCTCCCACACATGGATGCTTGACCAAAGGCAACACAATTAATGGTGTTAATGGCTCACCTATAATACTGAATGTGTATTAACCTCAATGTGATAAGAGAAAGTTAGTTTACTCTTTCGCCATCTCTCTTTCACTATACCGGCATACATAAAAATAATAAAACCTCACATGGAAACTCTAAAGCACTTCTCAACTTTTGTTGATGGTACCCAATGCAAATCTGTCTGTGCTATATATAACCTCTGAATCGGTAAAAACATCAAGTGAGGCACATAATAGAGGCAACCAACCCAGAGAATCAACTTTAAAACCTCTCACATGAAATTCAAAACACTCAAACCAATCTACAATTCAATTCAATTTCAATTTTAAATACAAACACATATTATTTATAATTTACACAAAATTGTATGTTAAAAGTATGAGAAAAAAATTATAAATATACTCAAATTTGACAACTCTCCAATTTCAATTTCATTTTCATTTTCTTAAGAGAAAGTTTTTCTTTCATGATAGATTATGTAAATTTATGAACCTATCCACTCTATCTTATATGGAAATCATATGCCACAAATCCAAAGATACGAGGGACGAGCGATATCCTCGACTCTACATATATACTTCCTTCGAGGTTAACGTTCATAGTTCCGGTCTAGGTTCACGTTTCTTTCATATTCAACTCAAATATAGACTTTCTTCTTCCTAGGAAGGAAGATGTGGTTGTGTTACTTATTCATCTGTTATAGCTAGGCAATTCACAAAAGGCCAATAACATTTTGTCAAAATAATGGAATATAAAAGGGAAATGTGCCCTTTAAACACTTTTTTCCACCACTATATATCATCTTCTCTAAAGTATTTATAAGTTTTTTAATTGATTTCTTCACTTATTTAAGACATGTTAAATGGTTAAAATACCAACTTTGTTTATATGTAATATTGATATTTTTAGTAAACACTTTTTTCCACCGTTATATGTCATCTTCTCTAAAGTATTTATAAGTTTTTTAATTGATTTCTTCACTTATTTAAGACATGTTAAATGGTTAAAATACCAACTTTGTTTATATGTAATATTGATATTTTTAGTAAGTACTAAGAAATTAGATATATAAATAATATTACTAAGTATATTTAAAAAAAAATGTTTTTTAATAAACATAAAGTAGGAGATTATATTATATAACATAGAGTTATAAAATGTATTTGATAAGCGTTGGTTAAGAGTTGGCACTAGACCTTGTAGAGATGGTTTCTTCACAGCCTTCTAAAACACATAACTAAGTAGGGTGCATGTCATTTTATGTGGTGTATATGTATTTGATAAGGGTTGGTTAAGAGTTGGCACTAAATTTTGTAGAGATGGTTCCTTCAAAGCCTTCTGAAACACACAACTAAGTAGGGTGCATGTCATTTTATGGGGTGTATACTCCACTCGAAAAAGAAAAAACAAGTAGTGATATTTTAAGAATGAAAAAAATAAAACCCACAACTAGCAGTTTTGAAAAAAGACTAAGAAAGAAAAGTAACTAGATCTTACCATGAGGCAACATTAAGTGTCTTAGGCCATGCTCCTTGTGAGTCATACTAAAATAAAGGTACACTAATGGGAAAAAGTGTGAAGACAAAAAAGCCTCTAAGGGATAATCATAGTCACTGATGACAATGGCCTCCTTAGACCCGCCTTCTTCTGCATCCAAGAGCATATCTATGGTCAATTGCAATGTCCGGATGTCTTCCTTAATCTCTGCCATGTCCCTTCTATGTTCAGAGAAGTTAGTAGCCAAAAGGTCGAATCCTTGGTGTTGGGTCATAATACAAAATTTCTATCTCGCATCATAGAAAGGGCCATGAACTCCATCACCTAGAAGAGAGTGGTGACTCTAAAGAAGATAAATTTCTATTATGGGTATGGCAAGGGTCTTGTAAGGGGGTTTAGAAAGGAATTCACATTTTTTCTCAATAAGAAATTGGACCTTGGTTCTTGTCTTAAACCTATAAATCTTCCACACCCTTTACAATGTGGTTGGGGAACCTAGAGGTGGAGTTCTTTCCATTGTTCATGCCAAAGGCAAAGAGATTGCAAGGAGGAACTTAGATAGCCTACTTACCTTTGATATAGACAGAGCACCAAGAGGAGTCATAGGGAGAAGGAGATCTCTTCCTGGGGTGGCCATGATCTCTTATCTTAGGGTGCTTATCCAAATTATCCTTATTGAGTTTAGCATTAATTCCTTCCTTCTTTTGCTCAGGTGGGGAAAGCTAGTAGCAATCCCCCATAAATTCCAATAGCATAATCACTTTCTCATTTTCTCCCATGTTTCTAGTTCCATTGGTCATGACTACAATGTATATTCTCCAAGCTTCATGATATTTTTTGTTGGTGCACTAATTGGTTGAAGGGAGACCAAATTTAAGTTTGATAAGCCAAAGATTCAACTTAAACATCTTCATAATGGAAAGGAGAAGATGAAAGAGGGAGATGATATTCTTTGAAGAGAATGATTGATCAAAATGAAATATGGAGCATATCCCCTATCCCTCCTCCCTTACATTATCTTCTGTCATCCATTGGTTCCCATGTTCCACATCATGTCTTAAGAGCATCCCATCCAGGATGTTTTGAGTATATGTGATTTATCTTGTGAAGCATCCTTAGTAATATTTGTAAGGACATTTCCCAAGTTTGAATTTCCATTGCTTCCCAACAATAATCTAGGTCGAGTTCTTATTCTTTTGCACTAGTTTCAGTTGGGTGATCAACTAGCTTGTTGGTGGCTCTTTTGACATGGGAAAAAGTTGTCAATTTGAAACCAACCAACATGTCTGATATATTCTCAAGAGGATGTAATAATTTTTGTTAATTGGTGACTTTAAGTCAAGAGCCATCCTTGAGTTTTTTAGGGTTGATATGATAATCATTAAATTTCCCTCTAGGACTAGGTGTGACAAACCATTGGCCTTGGATAAGAGGATACCCTATTTATCTACTTGGACTTCAATTGATCTATTGTATATTTACCTCAGAAACTATTAAAACATGAAGGATATTTACATTCTTATCTCAAAAGACACCTCTAATTCCCATTGTCCCTGGGTTTCCCAATATGCCCCATCAAAATTCACCTTTCTGAAACTATCAAGGGTGGGGGATGGACCATACCCGTGCAAAGATAGATTGATGATGAAGATGAATATTATTAAAAGTAAATTGAGAAACTTCCGCCTACCATATCCTCAGTAGAATTGCTTCTTGATCATTAACTTTTGTTTCCTCATCCTTCTAAGTGGTAGCTTTGAGTGATTCATAAATATTGGATGTAATTTTTTGCTAGATCATGTCCTTATGGTGGTTTATGTCTTTAAATTTTTGTGTTTTATTCCTTTCCAAATGTTCCATATGATGAAATTAGGGAGATTTTTCCAAATACAATTCAAAAATCGATTTGAAATTGTTTTATTGTCTAATTCTTCAAGGTTTTGGTGACACTATCACAACACTTGTCTGAATGGAGCATTGCGCCCCCTTGCTCCCATATATTATTCACTAGGATAAGGTCACTAAAGATATGTTCTTGAGTTTACGTTGCCTACATACATAGACAACAAATATAAGGGCATACAAATCCTATTTTTTGCTAGTTATCCCAAGTACAAATCATTTTATTGACAACTAACAGGAGGAGAGATGTTAGTTTTGTCCATATGACTAGATTCTATACTTGCTTCCATATTTTCTTGGGCTTAGTGACCACTGGTAGGTTGAGGGTGAGAGGGAAAGCCTCCTTGATAGAGTAATCTCCATTCCTAGTGGGCCCTCATCAGATCCTATAAGGGAAGAATTTTCTCATTATGCATCTTAGCTCTAATTGATCCCATAGGTGTTGCTACTAATTGTTGGTCAATTTAATTACTGAAATTGATGAACATTAAATTATCATTATGGGGTGTTCGTAAACTTGTTAGATGTCGACAAAATATATGCAGGACGAAGCAACTAACTAATTCTACTAAATTAAAAAAGAGAAGAGCTTAATAAATTATTTTTAGGAGTCGAGATTAAACATGGAGGATATAATCATTTAGTTCACTCAATGATTCAAACAACTCATGTAGCTTTATCAAGCATAAAACTAAAGAAATCGTCACTCATAAATTAGATCTAGAGGTCTCAAGATTGTAAGTTCGAGTCCTGTAAATTTTCAAATTTCTCAAGATTCTTGGGTTAACAATGTTAAGATCTCTGGTTGCACACCACACACAACCGTTAGCACACTTGCAGAAATTGGAATGCATAAATAAATGAGCAGAAAATAAAGAACATAAAGGAATGAACATAAAATAGATTAAAAAAAAGCAATTGAAAGGAAATGCAACGAGCATGAGATAAACTAACCTATGAATCAATACATAAATTAAATACAAAAGAAACTAAATAACATGAAACACATACTCAGATTGGGTGGCCCTCCTGGATGAGCATGCATTGCAGTTAAACCATAATGGTTAACTCACAAGGTGCAACAACAACAGACTTTAGATTATCATTAAAAAGGTGTTTTAGAGAGGAACAATCCTATTTACAATGCGATTCTTTCCTTAGTGATAAAATAAACTCCCCTTAATGAATTCAAGATTGATATCCACCCTCATATTTATACACAGAACTTACCTTTCATAAAAATAAAGGGGTTGCAACAAGCTAAGACCAATCCCTAAATAAGTGGATCTACAACCAAAACATCTTGGATTTGGTTTAATTAAGACAATGGTGGTTGTTTGGATCATTTGAAGAACACAACAACATCATTCTCCACAAAAATCGTATTCCCAAATTTGTCCACAAGAGGCGCAACCATCCAAATCATCAAGGCACTACCATAATTCTTGTAGATGACACACACTATTGGATTTCATGTAGGAGACATAATAAATCCGGTTGAAGATTCACCCATAACTCCTTTGTCATGCATTTTTCAACAAATATGCCTATCTGTCGCCTAAATGGCCTTATTCTTCACAAAACCCATGTCTTGGAATTTCCAAATTCGCTCGTACATGCTTGCAAATGACGTGGAAAAATGTCTTTTAGAAACATGCCGCTACAAGAAATTCAGTAGCAAGGGTGCTACCGTAATTTTGAAAAGTGTCAAAAACCTCTTTTGATTCATGATGGCCTGAGAGACAAACAAATCCCAAAGATGACAGCTATGAGAATTCATAATAAAACACATTTCAATTGTAAACCCATTAGAAATAAGAAATTCCATAACATATCGACAATAATTTACCTTTGGATGAATACATGTTAAAATAATGGATAATATAATGACATGAATGGAGGAACAAGGAGACAAAATGGTATATGAAAATTTGTGAATAACATGTCAAAGTTGGAACCCAACACTGCTCCTTGATATGTTGTTGAGGCTAGTGGTATTGAGGGAGCCACTCTTATTTGCTTGCATTAGGTAGTTCCTCATTCTTCTTCCAAAAATTCTTCTTCAACTTCCAATCAATCTTATCAAAATATTCTTTGATATGAATAAAACTTGGTTCTTTGAAAGTGTGTGTGTGGGGGATTTTTGCCAAGAGTATTCCCAAAAGAGTGCAAAGTCCTCATCACCAACCTCCTAGAATATGTGTACTTTCACTAGGTTGAGGCACCTTCTTGCACTGTTCCATATGTAAGGGCCCTTAGGGGTATAAATCATTGGAATCAAATTATTTTCATAAATGCATGGGGTGTAATTTTCTCTAAAAATTTGGCTCGATAGTGTTGGGGTCAATTTTAAACCATCGTCATATTATATTTTCTCCAAAATATCTATTCATGATTGTGAGATACCTAATACCTAACCCTCCCCACTTTTTTGGGAGTCACACATTGTTCTAGGCAACAAGGGGCCATTTTTAGAGCTCAACACTACAAGGAGAACACCTTGTGGCAGAGGTTTTTACGAAACCTCTCTGAAAAAATCATCCCTTATCTATTTATAGTGGAGGGTTTTAAAAAAGGCAGGCGACCATAGGTTTTTGTAGAGGTTTTTATACCAGTTTATCTCCATAGTACAAATGCACTGGTGTTCTCAAAGACATAACACATCGATTCTAACAAAATAAAGTGCACCAATAATCGTTCTAAATATAAAATACTAAAATATTATTTTTTATTTAAAAAAATAAAATGCATAACGATGCTCCAGGATAACAGTCACACACCCAGACATATACAATACTG
>JASDQU010739791.1:131234-173000 GCA_032191745.1 Picea mariana | reverse complement strand
CAGCGGTGTTTCAGCATATACTCAGCACTATGTTTCAGCATCTACTCATAGCGGTGTTTAAGCATATACTTAGCACTGTGTTTCAGCATCTACTCACAGCGGTGTTTCAGCATATACTCAGCACTGTGTTTCAGCATCTACTCACAGCGGTGTTTCAGCATAAGACTCAACACTGTGTTTCAGCATATAAAAACTTAACAGAAAAAAATTTCAGAACTGAAACATGAGAATTTTGAACATCGTTTTCAACACAGAAATAAAATATCAGCAATATGCAAAACTCAGAAAATATAGACACAAAGATATTCGGTCTAACTTCGACCCTGGAAAAACACACAAGGGGAAAACCAGTTAGAGAGGGCTTTGTATTATTTATGAGCTTCTGAGAAATTCTTTTACAACATATTCATCTTCAGATATTTACACAAACTTATCTGGACATTCCTGTAGCTTTGCTCCTCAATTTCTGAACCAGAAATTCGTACAACTGTATGAAAATTAATGTTGTACGGACTGTCATGAAATTCGTGCCAAAACTCTGCTAAGATTCAATTTCTGTGCCACTAAATGTTATTCGACAGCCTTGGAATGCATGCCAATACTCCCAGAAATTTCTGCTGCTGTCTCTTTTCTTCAGCTCGACCTCTCTCTTGCTCTCTCTTGTTCTCTCAACAAGAATTCTTGAGCTCCTCTTGTTCTCTCAACAAGAATGCTTCAGCTCCTCTTGTTCTTGGCATCTCGCCAAGAGTCTCTTGGCCTCTCACCAAGATTTCTTCTGCTTCTTACCCAAGAATGGGTGCGCCCACTTGCCTTAATCAACCTCATGAGGGAAGATGAGGAGTTTTCTAATCTAACAACTGAGATAAGATTAGATGGGTGGTTGAGATTTGGTGTCTCTTCACTCACCCTCACTTTAATCATAAATTTATCTTTTAATTTGCATCTCACAAATTAATTTGACTAAGACCCACATTCGGCAATTTCTCCCCTTAGGCGCCTAGGGAAAAGAAACACTTGCATTGGTACTTCATTTTAATTAAAAATTTAACACACATGGATTATGCAGCTTGGTCCCATATTTGCAAACTAAAATGATATTGTTTTAAAATATGATCCACAATATCCTCTTGCTTAAGGAAAAGTAGAAAAATGGAGGCACCATAACCTCTTTTTAAAATATTGTCTCAGGTGAGAATGGGATTTTGGACAATTAACCAGAGGAAGGTGCTCACTTTTGGCCAGAGGTTATCCCTCCAAATTTTGGACCAAATATCTGCTTTCTCCAATAAGTGAAATTGGGATTTGATTGCATATGCTTCCTTGATGGAAAATACCCCTTGGTTTGAGTGACCCCAACTAAGAATGTCTTTTTCAGGACAAATACGATTTTTCAGAACTTCTACCTCCTCTTTCCAATGGTTTAGGTTGCATTTTGGTGGTAGTTCTAGGTCTTGGTGATTAGATTTCCCCTCTCTCCAAAATGGATGAGAGGAATTCTCCTTCCATAAGTCATGAACCGTTGAGTCTGCTTTCTTATGCATATATTGGATAATTCCTTGCGTTTTGTGTTTGGTTTGCAGTGGTGCTAATTGCTTCCAAGAGATTTGGTTGCTACAAGTGGAATTCCAAATTAAGGATCCAAGAAGCGTATCATTGAATCTTATTAGTTTTTTTTCATTGATCCTTGTAGCATATTTGTGCCTCCATAGGCAATCCCAAAGGTCTCTTGGATGTGTCATACAATTCCACTAGATCTTGGCTCCCATGACATTATTGAGAGTATAAGAGTCGCATAACCCAAGACCTCCTGAGAGTTTTGGTTTACAAAGACATTCCCAATTTACCAGGGCCTATTTTCTCCCTTCTTGAGTGCCTTTCCAAAGAATTTTTTGTTGTATGGAGCAGATATTCTTCAAAATAGATTTTGGGGTTGCTAAGGCTGAGAAATTATAAATGGGGATGGCATGAAGGACCGATTTAAAAAGGGTGAGACAAATAGCTAGATTAAGGGTTTTGAAGGTCCAAGAGCTAAGGCGACAAGTTAGGGGGCCAATAAGGGGTTTCCAAGAGCTATTTCCTGAGGACCCGTCAATGAGAGGGATTCTTAAACATTTGGATGGAAGGGAACTCCGATGGTAACCAAGAATATGAGAGAGATGGAATAGTATAGCTTCACGAGTATTAAAGAAGAAAAGTTTTGAATTTTCAAAAATGATGGAGATTCTTGAGGCTGCACTGAAGTCATTAAGGATTTGGGGGATAGTGTTGGCTTCTTGGGCAATAACAATTCCCATCATCAAAGTATCATCAACAAATTAACCGTGGGAGACAAGTGGTTGGATACGAGACAAAGTGAGACCTTAGAGAGTGCCATTATCTGTGTGGGATTTGACATAGCGGCTAAGGCCCTTAGCCATGATAACAAACAGAAAAGGAGAAAGAGGATCTCCTTGCCAAATTTCTCTAGAGGGGGTGAAGGTTTTAGATGGGGCACCATTTATGAGAATGGAAAAGAAATCTTTGGAAGTGAGGTTTAGTATCCAATTAAACCAATCAATATTGAAACCAAAATTAGTAAGTAGATGTTTCATGTATTTCCAGCTTAAAGTGTCAAAGGATTTTGAAAAATCTAATTTAATTAACATCCTAGGGGTACAAGAAGATTTGAGGGAATGTATTACCTCATGAGCAAGAATGACAATGTCTACAATTTGTCTACATTCTACATATCCAAATTTCTCCCTTGAAATGATAAAAGGAAGAATGGGTTTGAGTCGAAGAGCTATTACCTCAATGATGAGCTTGTAGATGACATTGCAGAGGGCTATGGGCCATAATTTCTTAGGATGTGTGACATGTTCCTCCTTTGGGATTAGAGTAAGGAAAGTGGCGTTGAGTGTTGGAAGGACTTCATGGGAACATCATGAGTCCTCAACAACTAGTTTCCAAACCTCTTCTTGAACCATTTGACAACAATGATGAAATAATTATGTGGTAAATCGTCAAGGATGGAGGCTTTCCCAACCTGCATTTCCTTCATCTCCCGATCCACTTCTTCAATTGTAATTTTCCTAAGGAGAGTTGCATTTTTTTCTTCACTGATGATGGAGGGAATGTGTCGAGTGATTTTTTCTATGTCTGTATATCTATCTAGATAGGGCTCGATGTGTAAGCTTTTGTAATAATATATCAATTATTTTTCCATTACCTCATGGTCCAGGATTCATTTCCCCTAATCATTCTCCAATCTGGTGATTCTATTGATATGACGTCGATGCAACATTGACCAGTGAATTTTTTTTGAGTTTTTCTCCCCTTCCTAAAGACATTGCATTTGGGACTTTTGACGCCAAAGCATTTCTTCCTTTTCATATATTTCATTTAGCTGCTTCTCGAGAGAAGTTTCTTCATCCTAAATCTGCTCGGAGCTACCCTCTAGAATGATTTTCTTTTGAATTTCCTGCATACACTGTTCTAGAGCGCATTGTTCCTGAAAAATATCCCTGGAAACTATTTTGTTCCATGCCTTGAGATGCTATTTGAATTTTTTCAATTTCTGTTGAAATTGGTACATGAGGGTGCCATGGGATACTTCTACATTTTTACACCATGTAGGGGCATTTTCTTGAAAATATGGATGAGTTAGTCAGAATGTTTCAAACCTAAAAGGATTGTTTATGGGAGATCCAACAGTATCTAACTAGAGTTGATTGGGCTAGTGATCTGAACTAGAGGCATGAAGAATGCTAGATTCCATGATGACACCATATAACATAACAAACTCTGAGATGAGAAAGTGATCTAGTTTGCATGCTATTTGGTGAGAGCCAGATCACCTATTAGACCAAGTAAAAGTTCCCTCCCATAAATCTAGATCGATTAGGTGGAGACAAGCAATTGTGTCTCAGAAGGATTCACTCTCGTGGTCTAAGTGCCTAATACCTCCTCGCTTTTCCTATAGATATTTGATGAGGTTGAAGTCCCCCCCTAAGACCCATATTCTATCTCCAATCAGATCACCAAGGTGAATGAGGTTTTCTAAAAAAATATCTTTCTCCTAAAGGTCCTGCAACCCATAACCATTGATTATCATCCCTATTTTATCTGATCCTGTAACTTTGTATGAAGCCGATAGTGTCCATTTGGTTGAGTAGAAGTATTCCAAAAGGACATTGGTAGGATTCCATAGGATAGCCAAAATCCCCACGACACATCTATAATCATTAAATATGAAACTATTGTTTTTCCAACATTTGGAAAGAAGATTCTCAACAACCCTTTCTACACATTTTGTTTCCTGCAAAAACGAATACATCGAGATTATTTTTCATGATGTTGTTGCAAAGGATCCTTTGCTTGGTCCTTCCGTTTAGTCCCCTAATGTTCCACAAGATGAGATTCATGAGGAATTAGGATTTGGAGGGGACGAGAAGTTGTCAGTGAGATTCTGAATTTAACCCGAGTTAACCAAATAATTGCCAATCTCCCGTATTAATTTTTGATTTGGTTTTCTACCCATTTCCCCCCCTTCCTTGATAGATTTACATGGATCTTTATGCATGTTTGGGTGAATTCCTATCCCATTTCTAGAACTGGAAGTCGCCCTAGTAGTGGAATTTAGGAATACCTTATGAACCTTCCTAAGTTGTTCTGGTGGGATAGATTGTAATTCTTGTTTGCGATAGGCTTCCTCCAATTGTACCAAGTCGATATCAGCTAACTCTTATTCATCCTATTCCACTTGGCCCATACATACTTTTCATTGTGCTTTTCTATTTGCCTCCTATTATTCTATAGTTTGTTGATATCCACCACCTGGTGGCTAGTATATTTGTGATTGGTATCTTGAGTAGGTCCTAGATGATGGTTAGGCCTCTTGAAAATTTGATAGTTGTTAACTCACACTCCTTCCAAGTGTGACTGTCATTATTTTTGTTTGACAAAAAAACGTATTTACACATAGGTTGAACACCTTAAGCAACCACTTTAACAAACAGATCAAAGATTAGTACACCACTATATTACATACTTAAAACCATCAAAGTGGGAAACACTCCATGGCCCTAGCTAATGTGGCCACTTGAGAGGATATATTAATGAAAAAGAAAATAATTTTACATATGAGTTCTCTCAATCAATCATCGGAAAATGATCCTCCATGTTATTTAAATAGAGATCATGGACCAATTGGGTGCTACACCACATATCAAAATAGTCACTAGTGTCAAGAATAATATGAACCATAAGATAACTTTATGTCCAGAACATATCATAACCATCAGATTACATAATTACAAATGCATACTAAGGAAACACACTAAAGAAACATGCTTTACGTAAATAAACTTTAGCCCAAGTCAATATTAACTAACTCATGAGTGTATAAATATACTAACATCTCCCCTTAAGAACAACTTGGGATAAGATTGAAGGATTTACAAAGGTGACAGAATAGGAGAAGGAAGGCAGAATTAGAGCACATCCCCCCTTAATGAGAACTTCATGAACTCTTAACACAAATACAATTTTGGAAAAATTTGCTTCTACAAGATACTTTGTGAAAATATCTACAACTTGATCATCTGTAGGGAAAAAGAGCACTTCGAGAACATGATATTGAATAAGATTTCCAATGAAGTGGATGCGTATCTCAATGTCCTTGCTATATTGAGGTTGAAATGCATCTTTGGCGAGATTGATGGCACTTTGATTGTCTCACTAGAGAGTGGTTATATGTTGCTATGGAATCCAAACTCTAAAAGGATTTTTCCAAGCCACAAGGTCTCTTAAATTGCATTAACTACTGCTCAATACTCTACTTATACCAAAGAAAGAACAAGAGCTTGTTTTTTCTTACAAGCCCAAGTGAAGGTTCGAAATGAATATTGGACACAACGACTACACTGAAAGGGGGGGATGAATCAATGTAGGGCTCTTTTTACACTTATTTTAAAAATTTAGTTAGAAACCACTTCAAACCTATTATTCATTCATACTTAGTTACTGGCATGTATCAACCACATTCATGAATAATAGAGAACTATAAAACATCACCACAAAGAACACTATATATATGTGTAATCTTTTTTATTGTGTGTTATAAGAGACTACAATACCTGAGGTTTATCAACACCAAATAAAAAGAGCACCAACTCCAAGAGATCACCAACTCTCAATACAAGACCCAACTTGCAGATCTCAACACCAATTGAGATGTGAGGAATCCAACCCTCAAGTACAAGACCCATCTTGTAGATAGAAAGAAATCTGTCAAATATTATCTAGAGGTCCACAACCTGTATGTACTACAACATGAGGGTATCCACACCCTTCTTAGCTACAACCCGTGGATGTCTGCGCCTCTATGGACTGCAACTCATAGACTTCTTCAGAACCCTTCCAATTTCACTGTTACAACTTCTATCACAACTCTGTCACCTTCACTGTCTTTGTCACAAATTTGTCACTATCACATAAATTTGCATCTAATCATAAAAACATGTGCCATACCATTCATCAAGTGTATACTAATATACATACTATCTCATGCTTTTATCATGAATCAAGGGATACATCAATAATGAATCATGAACTAAATAATCAACAACCTATGCCATAAAACATGTGCATATCTGTACCATACATAAGAGTGATGCTCACCATACCCAACCATGCCAAGTATGCATCAAGCATACACCATATCATAACAAGAAATATCCATAAAAGAAACCATACAAATAACAATCAGACTTTTTCACTGTAACTAATCTGATGCTTCATACCTAAGACAAATACACCAACCTCAGCCTCAACAACCTGGACCGAACATCACTTCTCAAGACTGCATAAATCCTTCTACATATCCATATTTTTCCCTTCTACATCTCGCGGGTATCCACGCTTTCTTCCACTATAGCCCGCGGATGTCCATGCCCTAACTGCATTGCAACTCCTGGATGTCTAAGAGATTAGGATTACTTGAGTTTGCTGCAGCTCTGAGACTTTACCCTCAACTTCCTTCGTAACTTCAAATGTATTAATGGGTACCTTCAATAAACCTTTCACAGGATAATGGATATTCAATATGCTCAATAGATCCACTTCTAAGAGACCCTTGCTCTCTTATTTATACTTCTCCAAGTAGCTTCCTCTAGGGGTTATATTCTAACTAATTTACCCAACTTCCTTCTTTTAGGGCTAACCCACTTCTAACCACTTTTTCCACTTACAACCACTTTATCCACAAATAATAATCTCACCACTTCTAGTTGCAACTAATTTATTTTTAATTAATTCTTATTGCAACTACTTAACCCATGACTAACCACTTTGACTAGTCAATTTCTTCTAGGAGCTTCTAGAATAATTTGACTTCTTTGACCTTCTATGGGCTTCTAGATAACTTATGAGGGTTCTCCAACTTCACAAGGACATATATCCTCAACCGTGAGGAACTATGTGAAGTACCACATATTACCGGAAATGGCACGACATGTACTATCCATCTAGAATAGTCTCACCTGCAAATTCATTGATCTTCATTACATTATTCCTCAACCAGACTTGGGTTCCTTAACCACACTGCTAGGACTGCTCAACCACTTAACCATTTGGACTTCAAAAAGTGTCTTCCCATGAGGGATTTCACCATAAGGGGACCACTTTGGAGTTCATCCATTTGGTACTTCCTATCAAACATGATCAAGTGTATACTAACATGACATCAATCAACCTTGATCATCTACATGGAATCAAGGATACAACAATGATCAACCTTGATTATCTACATGGAATCAAGGATACAAAAATGATCAACCTTGTCATCAATGAGAACACATCAATCCATCTATACATCAATCCATATACACATCAATCTATCTACACAACACATCACTATGAAACCACTTGGCATCAACCCTTTGACATCAATGACAACATAGTTCTGACAATGAATATTGGAAACATAACCTATAGTAGATTTCCGATCATTAGGGTTTCCGTCCGAATCAAAATTAGTGAAACCAACCAACAAAGGAGTTCCTCCTAAACTGTAATGTATCCTAAGATGAATTTTACCTTAGATATATCGAAATGTCATTTTTTTTTCTTTCCATTGGCTCTCATGGGGTGTTTGCATATACCAGGCAACAAGAGAAACATAAAAGGACACATTAGGATGAGTATGAGTCAAATACAAAAGGCTACCAACTAATTGACATTAGGATAAAAATGACATCTAGAAGTTTGTCTAAAATTACACTTGCAGAAGTTTGTCTAAAATCCGGCAAAAATGACACCAACTGTGGATTATCCGGCAAATAACTTCGAAACTCCTCACCACAGAAATTTGAAGACATCTAGAAAAGTCGATGTCAAGAAGAACGCTATCCATTTTATCATACAAAGCTTAAGAAACTTGATTAACACCATAGAGAGATATATTAAGGCAACAAACAAGGTTGGAGTCATTCTGAACATACCCAAGAGGTTGTTCCATGTAAATTTATTCTTGTAAATTCCCATGCTAGAACACAGATTTAACATCCATCTCACAGACCTCCCATTTATGTGAGCATCAATATCTACAACAAGGTATATGGAATTCATTTTGGCTATGGGAGAATTTTTTTTCATTATAGTCATTCCCTTCAACTTGAGAAAATCCTTTGGAAACTAACCAGGCTTTATGTCTTTCAACACTTCCATCTGAAGCATACTTGGTTCTATACACCCACTTACATATAACACATTTTCTTTCTTTTATATAAGGTACAAGATCCCAAGTATCGTTCACCATTATGGGATGATATTCTTCATTCATTTTTGTGTCCCAATCTATATGGCCAAAAGCTTCTACAAATGTTTTTGGATCACGAGTATCTAAAACTTGAGTCAAAAGAGAGGAGGCTTGTTGGAACTATGAACATGTACGATGTTGACATGTAGGATCACCAACAAGATCACCAATTGCTTCTCGTTTCATATGGACCCATCTGGAAATGGTATTCCTAGTGCAAGTTCATGTTCAATGGACCCAAATGGATAAAGGTAAGTAGACAAAGGTGGATTTTCATCCTCATTGTCATAATTTGAAGAAGAAACTAGAAAAATATCACTATAAAAAAAGTTGGGAAGATAATCTATCACAAACAACAAAGATGGCTTCCAGGTCAAAGATAACACAAACAATGAATTAGGATCATAGGTTGAAGATGGAACAAACATTGAATTAGGCTCGCAAATGAAGAGACTTTCATCAAACTTAACACTTCTCCTAATAATATTTTCATTGGAATTAGGTTGAAGAAGTATTTAACCTTTTTCATCTTCAAAATATCATAGAAAAATGCACTTCTCACTTTTAATATATAATTCTTTCCTTTTCTCATTAGGAATGTGAGCCAATGATTCACTATCAAACACACAAAAGCAGATTACATATGGTTTAATTTTACTCCATGCTTCTTCCGATGTTATATTTGTTAAATCCTTTGTCAAAGTGTGATTGACTATGTGTTGGAGTTACTTCACACACACCTAGGATTTATTTTTCCTAAGGTTTTTCCTTTTTTATTAGTCATAATTAATCATTATCCAGTCTCCTATATTTTAGGGGAGAATATTCCACATGGAGAATATTCTCTTCAGTTGACACTTCAATTTGACTAGTTGAGTTGAGTATAGATGTTGCATTGGTTTTGTCACCATGCAACATTGGGATCATCACCAGCTAATGAACACTTGCCTTGGGATCATCACCTCACTGGTGCATTACCCTTGATTTCCTGAATTAACTCCTCACTACTCTCTGTTCAATCAGTTAACTGAGGACTAGTTGACTAGTTAACTCAACTAGGTGGCAGTTCACTCCTGTAACTGCTTGAGAGACTAGATTAGGTGGAAGTTCACTTCCGTAACTGATGGTGTGTGTCCAGATCACACTATACCACCACTATGGCTCAATAGTTACTCATGTATCATATATCTATTGTAAATTATTCACTCTTTGAGTGTGGAATACGGTTAATGAAAATTCTTCCATTCTTTCTCTCTTGTTTCTTCTTTCTCAATTTCTCTCTACAAATGTGTGTGGTATTTTCTAGCTAGATCTATTCTGTGTAGGTTCAACACATTTACACTATGTAATTGGCACAATTAATGTCTTCCTCCCAAAAATGAAGACTTAATCCCTTAGATTGGATCATACAATTAGCCATTTCCTTTAATATGCAATTATTTCTCTCAACAACACCATTTTTTGTGTTGTATATGGAACAATATGTTGCATGTGAATGCCCTATGTAGCGTAGTAAGTTGTAAATTTGTTTTTAACATATTCGTCTCCATTATATGCTCTTAAATTCTTAGTTGTGATATCTTTCTATTGGGGGTAGTGTTGGACATTTTTTATACTCTCTATAGGTTTCTAGAGAAAATGGTTTGTAGGTTCCATTTTTTGTTTTTTCAGCCAATGGTTATTTGGTCCATTATAAATTAATTCCAGTTAAGGAATTAGGGTTGTAATATAATACGAGTTAACCGATTAGGGTTTTGGATGTTGTGGAATACCTATATATTGTATTGTGATTAGTGAATTTAATATAAGAATAAAGAGAGAGGTGCAACTCGCAAGTTGGCTAGTTTTATTGGTTAAGGGTTTCCAGGGTAAATGTGTGTGTGTGTGTGTGTGTGCGTGCGTGCGTGCATGCCATTGTTATTATTAAGTTTAGATTTTATTAGTATTTATTTTTTATACATGTTTATCAAACTATCTAGGAAGATACCCCAACCGATACCAAATTAACATTTTTCTACACAACTAGGGGCTTGCTTAGTTATCAAGTTCACCAAGCAAGAAAATAGAATGTATATATGCTAGAAGTAGAATAATATCCAAGTAGATATGTTTTTATAAGTTAAAATAAATTAAATAGTTTTATGTTGCGAGATAGCCATATTTGTTTGGAGAATATCAAGGGGATCATTGTTGTAAAAGCTAAGGTTTTTGATCTAGAATACATCAAAATTGAATAGAGATAAGTTTTACTTTTTTTGAGAGTGGGTTTTTTTTCCTCGCCTTGAGGTATTACCAATATAAATTGTGTTGTCATTAATTGGGATGTGTCACTTCCAAATTTATGGTTTTTGATGACTATGATATAATATAGAATTGATAATGTTATATTTTTGGTCTATGTGAATACATATCTTGGGGAAACCCACCAGACACTTCCCCTCATTTCGAGGATGACACCCAAGGTAAACCATATTCTTTAGGGCTCAAGGCCAATACAACAATACACTCAATAAGAGATCAACATGTCACTTGTGAGAATTGATTCTAGGTGGGGAGATAACTCTCATTCTCTCAACTACCAGGGCTACAACTAATTGACATATATAATTGATGATGTTATGTGAATGGATGAATGATATTATACATTTTTTATGAATAGTTTATGATAAATTGAAACATTGACTATAGAAGTACCCAAGACTTCCCCTCAAACTCTTCGTCATGCATGTTCTATGAGGATGCGATGATTTCATCCATATAATTTAGAGTTGATGATGTTTTTTTTTGGTTTGTATTAAATACATATCTTGAGGAAACCCACCAAGCACTTTCCCTCATTTCGAGGATGGTACCCAAGGTAAACCGAATTATTTAGGGCTCATGACCAATACAACAATATACTCATTAAGCGTTCAACATGTCACTTGCAAGAATTGATTCTAGGTGGGGAGGATAACACTCATTATCTCAACTACTAGGGATAAACCTAATTGACATATAGAATTAATGATATTATACATTTGTTATGCTCATTTTATGATAATTTGAAACTATGACTATATAAATACCCATCACTTTCCCTCACACTCTTCATCATGCATGCTCTATGTAGATGTGATGATTTTATCCATATGCTCCATCCTAACCATCATGTGCTTTCTTCCTAAATCAAACATGACACTTAGAGAGTATTTTGTATACACAAGGCTTAATAAGCATATAAATCATATAAGTTAATTTTCATGAGAATATAAATTCATTTACAAGGCATTGTGGAGGAGAAAGGGTTCCATGAAAGCTAACTTCACTCATTTAGTTATTTTTTACCAATGATTGAAATATTGATAACTATATAACGTAGATATAGTTTTGAGCAAATAGGTAGCCCAGTTATTTGTTAAATACAATGGAATACCAACCAATAAAGACATGTTTATTATTAATTGTAGAACACCTCCAAATTCATATCAAAGGATAAATCAAGGTTTATATGATTAGAAAAAAAAGGATTCTCAATTTCAATTGTGCCTTACCTAAAAGGGATTTACATAATGTGGGAAAAAACCCTTCACCGAAATGTTGAAAATAGAAAAACAAGAAATTAAAAAAAATGAGATGACCCTGTTATCTTTGCATAATGATGTTATTGAGTCTAAGATAACATAGGGGTTGTTTTCAATCAATTGGTTGATTTGTTAGGATTTTTAAATGGTAGAATCATAGGAAGATAAATAAGACATTGCCTTTCATGGAGTCTTAGGGAATAGGAGGATCGGTTCAAATTGTAATTCGACACAGGTTTTTATGTTTTGAATGTTAGTTTTCAGATTTATTAATTTATTAAGCACACCTTATTATCTAGAAATTTCCATTTTGTAAAAGCTTAAGCGAGTCCAAAAACACTAGGAAATAATCATTGCCATCCCACTTACTTCCCCCACTTCAAAATTGGTGCTTGCTAACTTTAAGGGGGTATTCCTAGATGGTCAAGGGGTCAATATACTCAAAAAAGGAAATGATGAATAACACCTAAATTCGATATCAATGATTTTGTTTTTGTATGAAGATTTCCACAATTAACCATAATGATGATTAAATTTTATGGAATTTAATTGTGTTTGAATTTTGAAAACATCCCAACATTTTGAGTGGAAACTCCACCCATCATAAAGGTTTCAATTGGTTCCCTGATGATGGCTGGAATGTCCACTCAAAACATTGGGACACTTCAAAAACTCAAACATAGTTAAATTATGGAAAATTTAATCATAAATATTAATGTTGTTGTCCTAAATAAATCTACAACGAAATGTAAATAACAAGAAGCTTAAAAAAATACTAAATGAAAAAAATATGCATGAAAATGATGCAAATTTTTATGCTAACAATGGGCACAAATTCCAATGCAAATCCACATTGAAAACACACTAATAAATCTGCATAACAGAATTTATAGCAAACTGTAGATCACTTATATGAATATGTAAATACTAATGTAATGCAATGCCCCCTTTTTCACCAAACTTATTGGTACTTGATATTATTATTACTATTACTATTTGAGGGTGTTCTAGATGTGTGAATGACATAGTCTTGTTGATTAATGTACTTTATTAGATTGTGGTTTTAAACTCTTTTGACTTGTATGATCCTTTGTTAGTGTTTGATGTGATGTTTATGTATGAGTCATGAACATGTTGAGGTTTAATTGATGCCGTGGGATAATGTGATTGGGTGCATAGACTTATTATTGATCCAATGATACTATATATATATAATTTGTACTATTGAATTAATCTATATCTACAAAATTACTAAGGATTTGTCAAGCATGACAGGAAGGAACCACATGTGAATGGACTTTAGAGAGAGTTGCATTATATGAACCCAAGTGGGATTAGGAGACTAATGTATCAATTTGAATATCATGTTGCAAACAAATGATTATGATTAAATTGTTCTGGAAAGTTCTATTTTATGTGTGCTAAGACATAAATAAATATTTCCAATCAACCGTATACATGGGTAAGGGTTGTATGGAGGGGGAGTGACATGTCTACTATTGTGAAAGGAGAAGTATCATCCCTATTTTCTACCTACTAGAATCTTACTATGTATAAAAAATTGGAGGCTATGCTAATCCAGGAGGTTACATTTTACCATGAGGATAGGTTGCAAGTGGCCGCTCATGAGGTATAAGTGAGGGACACACACTAATGCCATGTAGATCTTATTACTCAGTGACCATGAGTCTCTCACCATGAGTAAACAATGTAGAGTTAGTGTATATATTTCTCTTTTTACATAGATTTCCCCCACTCTGAAAATATGTGTAGCTAGAGGGGGTGGACTCATCACAACCTCGCCCTTGGTACTAGTTATATTGGTATTGATACCAGTGTTGATTAAGATTTGGTATTCTAAGACAAACGATATATGCATAGCATTTAGAATTATATTTTAAGTAATAGGAGTGCATTGATGAAAGCACTACTCATAGAAATAATTGCACTCACTCAATTAGAGGGAATATTATGGGTAAATTAGATTGATTTTATTACGCAATTTTGAAATGGAAACTAAATGCTAAGAGACATGCATTAGTATAAATTCTTCTTCTCCTATTTTAGAGGTTTTTATTAATTTAAAAGTGAATTATCATGTGCACACATGTAAGAGGGAGTAAAAATAGGAAGGTAATTAAGAGAGTGGATAATATGCATTTAAGTTATTTAGAAAATAGAATTATGTATGGAAGAGACAAGTGGTTGGGAGAATAATAGGCATATTAGTGAATTTATAATTAGGAATTTCGCATGAACATGCATGTGACATTTTGCAAAAGTACTATAAGAAGAGAGGGAGGGTGACGTTGGAAGGCACCTTATGCTCCCTAATGTTGGATGGTTGTTCTAATGCTAAGAAAATTCACTATGAAATGGTGGAAAGTTTGGTTGAGTGTGAAAAATCTAGTCAGGATTTGTTAGGGAGTGGGGAATCCATAACTCATTGGTAGCTATACAATATGTTGGTGAAGTGGGTAGGCCCTTTCACCATTTATATCTTATACATACCTTCATACATCCCTTGCATCTTGAGGGTTCCAAGGGAAGAAGAGTACCCTTAGGATATCGTAGGGAGGTTAACCAGTAAACTCAAATTAGTTGGCATGAAAGAAACTTGGAGAAATATTTTGGGAGCAAGCAAGGAGGTGAAGATAAAGAAAGAAGAACATCTATAGCCATTTGAAAAAGGTATGTTAATTTGGGAAGAGTTCCTTTACATTCCTAGTTGTTCAAAAATTCCCCTTTGAGGTTTCATTTCCCTAGGTTTAATCAATTAAGTCTCCTTATTTAGGAAGGGTTAAATATCTTCATAGTGTTATTAGTTGTGTCTTCTAATTATCCTAAACCCATGTAGAAGACCTCATCCTATTTGAATGCTTGTGAAATGTTGTGGGAATTTTTCATATGGAGTTATAGAGTTGTCTGTKCCCTATAGAAGGGAAACCCATGTGCATTTTGAGGTGTGTGCACATTGTAAGAGGAAAAACCACACTCACATGTAGRTTTCATTAAGGTGGCTCATGTGCATGTCCTCTAGGGATCTGTTTCCTCTTCCATGTGTAAAAATTGGGTTTACAAGGGAATTTGAAGGGGGTTTTCCCTAGGTTTTCTCTATTACATTGAAAAGTATAGTTAGGTGTAATTTCGAAGTTACATAACCTCATATCAAGAGCCATTAACTCTTATCTTTGATAGTTTTTAATTCCTTTATTGATAATGAAGAGTCACATATTTATTCAAGCCTTGTAGGTAGTTTTATTTTGTATTTTGTTCCCTTCTCTCAATTGAAAGATCTCAGGGTTATATGGGTACAAAAATGTATTTATAGGAAGTATCTCATGTTAGAATTTTCATTAGAAAAATATTGCTTTCTAGTATACAAACTACATTTAAACATGTTTGGATATAAACATTATGGTTTATGCAATGCAACTAAATAGACATCTATATGATAGATGATTGGGAACATAATAAAATATAACTTGTTGAGTTGAGATCTGACCTTGTTATTAGTATCCCATTACATTGCATGCATAGATTTGCTGCATAACTACTCTTGTTGGAATGAGGTTATATATGAAAGCGATCAACATGTAGAAGATTCAATTTGAAGACATCTTGGGAGAAGAATATATTATAGCAGGAAGATTTGAATTTTTGCAAGGCTTAGTAGTTTGGACATATTTGATTGAGGAAGTGTTCAATGTCTTGTTGGGATCTAAAGAAAATAGAATAAAATTTTATATTTCCTAGAGGGAAGATCTGTTTTATGAAACTATTCATCTATTATATTATCAAATAGGATCTCTTTTTTTATTGGAATAGGTTCATATTTATGTATTGAAATGATGTTATCAAGTATCATATAATTTTGTATAAATTTAGAGTAGATTATGTGTGATCTCATTTAGTGTTAAATAATTTAGTAGCATTTCCTTAAGTTTATTGAGATCACATGGTCACACACGCACAGACACACCTAATCAATTTATTATTTATTTGAATATTATTAAGCACACTTGAATCTACACACAATTTTTTTATATTGCAATTATAGAATGACTTGGATTAGTTGTCATAATGCATAGGAGGACCCTACATTTAATTACACAAGAAAGAATATAGATTTTTAATATGATGTTGGCCACCTGACCCAATAAAATTATAATAAATAGTTTTTCTTAATTAATGCAAAAAAATTAGAAAAAAAATATGTTATGGTTGTTTTTCTTAACCATAAATGCAATTTGATATGTTTTTTTTAGTGCTTTAATCCTTTTTATGCACACAAATTGAGAAAAAATGGATAATTTCTCTATGTTTCTATGTGAAATATGAGAAATATAAGTAGCAAGCATGGTTTACATATGGGATATGTTGTATGAGGGTATGATTTAGGTTGAAATTTATATCACAAGTTGACCTTGATACCCTGCGAGCAAGATTAAAACTAATAAATGAAAAAATCATGCCCTACTTTGGCTAAGCTATGATTTACCTCCGGAAAGATATATGCCCCGATAGCTCTTACTTTAGGGTTTCCGCTGGATGAAATTTTGGAGAACCTTGTCACTACATATGGATCAAAGACTTCCGTGGTAGAAAGGGTTCTATAGGAGTATCCAGAGTGGATTTTTATTGGTCGATGGTTGGAAAAGGATATGTGGAAGACAAGACGACATACGAGGAGGAAATTGTGGATTTCTCCAATGATCCTTTGGAGGGTCAAAGGATATGGTCTAGCCCTGGTTTTGGTCGATGGGACATTACATGAGATACTAATAATATTCTTTGTTTGGGGTCTAGACCACTAGAGGAGGCCACCATGGAGATTTTGAGTGAGTTGGCACAAGAGTTGGGTGAACATGGTGTCAAGATCTTGGGATAGTTGGAGGAAGGGGAGAAGAGTCCTTTCGACGATAAAAACCAATACCATAAATACAAATACAGTTCACCCATGCAAGGAGTAATGACCATGATCCTATAATCCATCAACATAGAATGCTTGTTCAAGAAAGGATGGTGATTTATTTCACTCAAGGTATGAACATGTAACCTCATTGAATGAGGTCTGTAACAAGTTTGATTTCCTTTTCACATGTGATATTGGTTGGAAAGATAGTTTTATGGTTCTAGTTTTGTTGGAAATATGTTGGATTTGAATCTTTTGAGTAGTGACCCATCCTTGGATTCAAAGATTGGAGGGAATTAGTCTCAAGAGGGATCTAGAAATCCAAAGAGACATAAATGCATCAAGAAGACACAAGAGGCCATCATCCTGAACTTGGGGTGAAAATAAACTTAATGACATTATGGAGATGGGAGATCAGGCACTAGTAGGACATTTCCCAGGGAAGAGAATGAGTTTGGAGGAACTAAATAATCATACCAAGCAAAATTTTGAAACATTGGTGGGGGCCTTTCCACATATGTTGATTATGGCAAACAAATGGTTGGTTTGGGTGTTTAGGATGACCAAAGAAGTACAAATTGTCTTGCATCAACACTGGAAGTGGGGATGTATATCCTTGTTCTTGAAGAAATGACATATTAAGTTTGATGCTAGGTTATATAGTGTGGACATTCTCCTAGTATGGGTTCATATCCCAAGGTCACCATTGATTTTTTTTCCAAAGAGGTGTTCAAAAAAATTGGTAACACCTTAGGTAACTTTTATGAAGTAGATTTATCTTTCTTAGAGTCTGGGCACTGTTAGAACATAAATAAAATTTTCAAATAAAAATCAATTTTTCAAAATACCTTTTTGTTTTTTCCTTTACAAAATAAAATTTTAAACTTAGGAATATCATTTCTTAGACTCAAATATTTTTTTCGTTACATCTTGACATGGTAAATCAAGTACCAACCATTTAAATTAGATAGTCATCTAGATTGACGACTCTCACAACTTCGGAATTCTAGAATTGAAAAATATTTAAACAACAAAGAAATATGATGTTTACTTCGGGACTTCATGATTCATGAGTTCAAGCTCAAAATGTTTAAAGTCCTAAAAATTATGAAGTCGTGAAGCTCCAGAGTCCCGGAGACCTAAATTCCCACAAAATATTTTAAAATTAATTAGCCGACATGTCATCTGCCACCTAACAATGTTTACTCATGGTGACATGTGGCACTCTCTTTGGGCACCCTTAGTCACATAATTTGCACGATTTTGGGTGACACATGTCACTCATATTTTCATGGCACGTTATCAATAGTGATGTCAAACTATCACATCACTCTGAGAGATTGTCCTCTAGAATATCAAATCAAGAAAAAATTCAAACAATGCCGAAGCACCGAATTGTCGGAGCGCCAAGGTGCTAGAATGACCGAAATGATAAAGCACCAAATATTAATTTTTAAAACATGTTTTAGTAGGCGTAATTAACGGTATGTAATCGCTCCGCGAGTTCGACCTTTGGAACAAATATATGCACCATTAATGAAAACTCACGAAGCCTCGAAGTTCCAAAGTCTCAGAGTGCCGAAGCACTTAAAGTTAAAGTGACCATAAGCTGTGATCAATTAAAACGAAACAATAAATTAAAGGATGGTTAATTGCTTCGTGAATTCGGCCTTCGGGAGATATATATTATTCCTCATTTCAATTCATCTTTTAATACTTATTCTTCATGATTCCTCTATTGTGGATAAGGTAATATTTATCAGTATTGGATACCTTACTTTATTTGAAAGTTTTGTTAATCATTTCTACTTTTCATCTCCTCAATATTTATAAAAAACTCAAAGAAAGAGATACTGCCTCTATGTTTTCTAATCATTAAATTTATTTGAAGTTTCATCTTAAAACTGAAGGTATAAAATCATTATAAAAACAAATCTTTTAAATTTTGGATGGTTGACATTATTCTGTGATTAGAGTAAATCTCAGAAACAACATATTTGTGGCACTGTTGCCAGGGAATGGAGAAACAAAACTATTTTTCCCTGGGAATACGACAAATTTAGTTTTGATTTTTGACGGTGAATAAGAATTGGACACAAGGTTAAGGCTCATTTTTTATTTTTCACCCGGTGACTCCATTTTGGTAAAGATGGCATTCAAATGAAAAAATACCAGAAAAAATGAGATGATAAGCATACTACTCCAGTTCCATATCCCAAAAAACTACTGAAAAGCAAAGGATATCTAAAGTGGACGTCTGCATCAACAAGTAAGGTCTATCAACCAAAGTTTACTCAAGTTAATGTTAATATTACATCAAAATAAATAAGTTTACTTAGTTCTAAAGAAAAACATCAAAATAAACCTCATTCCACACAAGCCTCAACTTGTAATCTTGAATTTAAATTAGAAAATCTAGAGGTTGAAATTCCTGAAGTAAAAATGTATGATCTAAAGGGAGAAAATTTACAGAATACACCTTTTTCTTTGATAGATACTTTTACCCGTGAGAACAAGGAATCATATTTAGTTCCCAATGCTGTTTATACCCGACCTATCCTTAGTCCTCCTGAAATAAAAGTTTCTATCTCTGTAAATCATGAAGATCATATTTTGTACTTAGGTTCATCTCTTATCATTTCCCCCATCTACCCATCTAGTTGATATGAAAAACCAAGTTCAAGTTCTCATTTCCCTTCTGAGTTTGATTTTACATCCCTATCACGAGATCCGTCACCTTTTGATTATCTAGCAAGTCTCGAGTCTTTTCAAATCTTTGATAATTTACATTACATCCCTCATATCTCTTCTCCAAAACTTTCAATGGATGATGTAGGAGGTGCAAGAGGCGATGGAAATGTAAATCCACCACCACCTTCTCCAAGGGTTTTTCCCAAAGTCACTGCTAGATATTCCCCCTTACCCTCCCTACAGTTCTGCATGATTTACCTGAGATTTCTATGAAATTTTTACCTAAATTCATGGGAGAAGGGGATTTAACAACCACATTACACATAAATTTTTTTGATCAATTTTCTGATATACTTGGCATTGAACATGACGATGTTTACATGAGACTGCTGGTACATATTTTTGAGGGACAATATAGAACTTGGTTTAGGGGACTTCCTGCAAATTCGATCGCAACTTATGATGATTTATAAACTTCCTTCTTAAGGCAATGGGGTGAGAAAAAAAACCATTTATATTATTTAACTGAAATTGGTGCTTTAAGAAAGAAAACATTTGAAACTATTTATAAATTTATCCAAATATTCAATAAACTGTATAGCAAGATCCTAGATGAAGTTAAACCCTCCCAAATAGCTGCTAAAGTTACTTTTGCAGGGGCTTTTGATTCAAACTTTGCATTGATTTTAAGGGAAAGAAGAGCTACAACATTAGCTAGGATGCAAGATGATGCTATTGAGATTGAATCTAATATGATGGCATTAGGAAAACTAAAAACAAATATTGAGATGGGAATAAGAGAACCTAGAAGATTTAAAGAACAAGGAGGACCCTCCAGCTTTGGGAAAAACACACAAGAGGAAAAAATGGATGAGATGGATAAAATCATTAAAGATTTATCAAATAAAATTTCCAGGATGGAAATTGAGAAAGCCAAACCTGACCCGTATGTTAGAAATCAAAATCAATTTAGGAGAAACCTAAATACAAACCCTCAGATTCAACATAGGCAAATTAATAATGAGGAACAAAAGATTCAGGCCCCTTTTAAAACATAAAATCTTATTCAGAGAGATGATGTTCAATATTATGACGAATTAGATGAGGATATAAACAATTTTAGTGATGATTATATTGAACCTCATTTAACTCAACAAGACTACGAAAATATTTAAATCTTGGATCATTATTTGATGAGAAAAATATCAATAACTTGGGAGATACTGCATCAAAATATACATATCTTGTCGATTCAATAATGGATGAGCTTCATAGTAAATATGATTTGAGACCAAGAGATAATATTTCTACTACTAATCCACCAAAAATCTCTTGGCACAGAATAAAGAAAATGAAGTAGTGGTCTCAAAATCACCTACTGAAGTACAAGTTGCTCAAATAAAGCAAGTTGAAACAAAAGCAACACAAACTAAAAATCTAGAAAACAAAGAAGTCGAAGTATAGACCAAAGAGTTAGAAAAACAGGTTGACATGTTCAATCTAGAGAGTAAATTGAATAATATTAAAATTCCATTCCCTCTAGTTGAACTTTCCAGAAATCTGGTTTACAAGAAACATATTTCAAAATTAATTAATTTTCCAGATGCAGAATGTCAAGCTGATGTTATTAACTTGCAGGATGAGAAACCAATGATCATGTTTGAACCACATATTGAAAACGATAAAGACTCGGTGGCTCCATTTTATATCACTCTTACTGTGCATGATCATTTGTTACATAAATGTATGATAGATTCATGTGCTTCACATAATTTGATGCCGAAAATAATAATGGAAAAATTGGGCTTGCAAATTACCAGACCTTATCAAGATTTGTAATCTTTTGATTCTAGAAAGGTTAAGTTTCTATGTATGATTAAAGATTTAGTTGTAAATCTCACTCAAATTCCAATTAAAAGTATTTTGATGGATGTGGTAGTAGCTGATGTACCTACTAAATATGGCATGCTTTTATCAAGATCTTGGGGTGCAAAGTTAGGAGGATCGGTTCAGTTGGACATGAAATATGCCACGATTCCAATTTTTGGTGGGCAGTTTACAAGATTGTACAAAGTAAAGATACTGGCTTATACAGTAAGTGATCCTCAAAACCCTAATAATTATCTAGTCTATGTTGTTGATTAGGATTTAGGAAATTGTATTTTATATATTGATGATGATTTTGAAGTTTGTATAGAAAATGAAAATACAAAAATAGAAGCTCCAAAGGAAAATGTAAATATTAGAGATGGGATGTGGAAAATGTTTTTTGATGGTGCCTCTTCTTGGGAAGGAGCAGGTGCTAAGTACTATTCGTGGCACCAAATGATGAGTATTACATCCTTTTTTCCTATAGATTACAATTTGACATTGATTACAAAAATAATGTATGTGAATATGAAGCTTTAATTTTAGGACTAGAAGCTACTAGAAGGATACAAATAAAACATTTGATAGTATATGGAGATGCAAAGCTTATTGTAAAACAKATTAGACAACTATATCAAGATAAACATCCTAGAGTAAGATATTATAGAAATTGTGCATGGGATCTGATTGAATTTTTTTTCTTATCATTCAACATTCATGTTATTGCCAGATTGCATAATCAACAAGCATATTCATTAGCTAAAGCTACAAATACTTTCACTCCACCCACTATTTTGAAATTGAAATATCATATTGACATGAGACATAAACCTTCAATTCCAAATAATGTTCACTATTAGCAAATTTTTGAAGATGATGAACATATAAAACAATTTATGGAGATGGTGGGTGAATTTCCTGAGACGCATATAGATCAGGAAAATCAAAATGATCCAGTTTGGATTATGCAAGAAGGATAAAATCCAGAGAAATTCAATGATAGGATTGCAAATCATAAAATTCTCTTGCTAAAGAATAATCAAATCCCAAAGGGTCTTATTCCATTATAAATATTGTTCGACCAAAATGATATCCCTTTAAAATCTACCTTGCAACCTCAACTTGAAGAGGTTGAATATTTTAATGTGGGTTCACATGAAAATTCACAACTGGTCAAGTTGTCTAAATAGATTCCCACTAAACTGAAGAAAGAATATGCTGAATTACTCAAAGAATATAAAGATGTGTTTGCATGGTCTTACAAAGATTAAAAAACTTATGATACTTCTGTTATCCAGAATAATATTCCATTAGAACTAGGTGTCAATCCTTTCAATCAAAATCTTAGACAGATAAATCCTATTCTCTTGCCAGTAATATAAAGGGAGGTGAAAAATCTTCTTGATGCAAAAATCATCGTACCTCTTATATACTTTGAATGGGTAGCCAATTTGGTTCCTGTCAGAAAGAAGAATGGAGATATAAGATTGTGTGTTGATTTTAGAAATTCAAATTAGTCTTCATTAAAAGAAAATTACCCTCTTCCTAAAATGGATCATGTTCTTGAAAATGTGGTTGGGGAAAATGGAATTTTTATGATTGATGGATTTTTGGGGTATAATCAAATAGTTGTCCATGAAAATGATAAAGCAAAAACTGTGTTTAGTACTCCATGGGGAACTTTTATGTATGACAAAATGCCTTTTGGTTTAATGAATGCAGGTGCAAATTTTCAAAGAGTGATGGATATATCATTTTTTGGTGAGAAAGATAATTTTTTTGTTATTTATCTAGATGACCTAACAATTTTTTTTAATTCCGATGCATAACACTTGGAACATCTTAGACAAACATTTTACAAATGTAAAAAAATTGGTTTGTCTCTGAACCCTAAGAAATCTCATTTTTCCATGTAAGAAGGGAAGCTATTAGGACATATTGTACCTAAATATGGAATTAAAGTAGATCCAAAAAGAGTTGAAGCTATTGATTGGATCAATATACCTAGAAACAAAAAAGAAATTCAATCATTTTTAGGAAGAATTCATTTCTTGAGAATGTTTATTCCAAATTTTGTTGAAATGATCAAATTGATCATAGATATGCTGAAGAAGGATAATGAGGTGAAATGGACAATGAAAGGTAAGGAATCCTTCCAACGAGTCAAGAAAGCTATAGGATAAGCACCAATGCTTGTAAGTCCTGATTATACAAAGGAGTTTTCAATCTTTTCCTTTGCATCTGAATACACAATTGCAACAATGCTCCTACAGAAAAATGATGAAGGATTTGAACAACCTATTGCATTTTTTAGTAAAAGCCTCAAAGACGCATATTTAAAATATGATATTCTAGAGAAGCATGCTTATGCTATGGTTAAGGCACTCAAGGCTTTCCGAACATATGTTTTACATTCAAGAATAATCACATATGTACCCACTAGCATAGTCAAAGATATCCTAATTCATCCTGACAGTGATGGAAGAAGGGGAAAATGGTTGGCAAAAATTCAAGAATATGATTTGGAAGTCAAACCAAACAAACTAGTAAAAGTACAGGGTTTGGAAAAATTGCTTGCTGAATCAAATTTCAGAGCCCTAGGAATAAATCATTTCGAGTCTGTAAATTATTTTCCACACATCGAAGAAATTGATGATCAAATGCCAACAACTCAAATTGATGACAAATTTTCTTCCTCTTCTTGGTATAACAATATATTGTCATACTTCCTTACTCTTCAATGTCCTGCTGACATGACTCCTTCGAAGGTAATAAATTTAAAATTACAAGCGATCAAATATTGCATTATCAATGCTAAGTTATACTGGAAGGATCCTTTGGGTTTCTTATTATGATGCCTTACAGAACCTAAAACATAAGGTGTCATTGATGAGTTTCATAAAGGAGTATGTGGAGGACACCATGGTTGGAGAGAAACAACTTATACAATCTTAAGGGCAGGATATTATTGGCCAAGGTTATTCACTGACATAAATGCAAGAGTCAGAGCTTGTAAATAATGCCAAATTTTTGCTGGAAAGAAAAATCTCCCTGCCTTACCTTTAGTTCCTGTAAAAGATGAAGCTCCTTTCCAACAATGGGGCCTATACTTCATCGGAGAGATTCATCCACAATCAAGTGCCCAACACAGATGGATTTTAACTTCTACTGATTACTTTACTAAATGGGTAGAAGCTATTCCAACTCGGAATGCTACAAATCTGGTAGTAATAAAGTTTTTGGAAGAAACATTCTTGCAAGGTTTGGTTGTTTGAGGAAAATAACCACAAATAATGCACAAGCTTTCAAATCTATTGCTATGATAGATTTTTTTCAAAAATATAATATAATTTTGGTTCATTCTACGGCTTATTATCCTCAGGATAATGGGTTGGCAGATTCATCTAATAAAAGTTTAATGACAATAATTAAGAAAGTTTTGACAGAAAATAAGAAATATTGGCATATACGTTTAAAATATTCTCTATGGGCAAACAAAATTGACACCAAGAAATCGATAGGTATATCTCATTTCCAATTAGTTTATGGCACAAATGTTATTCTTCATATCAATCTTTCTCTTCCTATGATGAAACTCTGACAGGATGCTAATGAAGAACCAAATGATTCGACGAGAATAATAAACCAAATAATTGAAGTCCAACAGAACAAAAGAGAAGTGGATGAGAAGCTTTAGAAATACCAAGACAATATGAAGGCCATATTTGATAAGAAAGCCAAAGACATGGAGTTTGTTCCTGGAGATTTAGTCCTAAAATGGGAGGCCAGAAAAGAAGACGCTGGGAAACATGCAAAAATTGACCGTCTATGGTTTGGTCCTTTCAAAATTGCAACAATTGAAGGGAGAAATTCATTCTCTCTTGAAAATTTAAATGGAGAAATTCTTGAGGCCCCTATCAATGGGCGATTTTTAAAACATTTTATGCAGTAGTTTACTTTTTAGTTTCCATTGTACATACTGGATTGAATTGGATTTATATTGACAATTTTTTTTTTTTTTAGAACTTATTTAAGTATTTTTGAGTGCTAAAATTTATGTAAATATTTTTTCAAGAAAATAATGGTTTCGGTTTTATTTCAAGGATAATAAAAAAGAAAATAACATTTTTTCTACAAAAATCAAATTATCTTTTACTTTTCATGAATAAAACTCACTTTGTATTTTTTTTTATTTTTTTTTATTTTTTATTTTTATACTAGGGGAATCGGTAACAATGGTAGTATCGTACTCGCGTGACACAGGGTCGAATCCTGCCGGCTGCCTTATAACCCCTAGGGAGAAATGCACAGCCCGCAAGCACGCCCTCCGAGTAAATCGGGGTGAGAATCGACATTGATACCTCATTTTACATAGTTCCTTCCATTTACACGGCAATTGCCAATCGGTCTACACCCCTGCGGGCAACTCACTTTGTATTTATTAAAACAATACTCTTCTTGACAAAAATAGTTGAAAATTTCAGAGAATAGGACCGTCAAAGCATTATAACAGTCTTTAAATACAAAAGTTCAGAAATTATATGTTCAAAATTTAACATTTTTTACAGTGATTGCCTATCTCTCTGCATAGTTTTCTCAAACTTTCATAGCCACACACAAAAAAGAAGAAGTAAATATGGAAGCTTACTGATGACTACTGATATGAATTATATCTTCCTTATGCTTTACTTTAATTGATTCCATAGAATCGTCTAACTGTTTAAATTCTGCATTTTCTTGAAGGATCAAAGTTCTTCAACATTCTGATGATCCACTGGAGGTGAACGGTCTTCGGGAAAAGGAGATGACGTTGTAGAAACTCAAGACCCAACTGATTCTGCAGGAATGTTCATTGGTAGTTTTCGCCTTCGCAAAAGTCTCAAATGTCGACGATGAGAGCTTAAACGAACCGTGTTTTGACTCACAACTCTTGTTATAGTTGCCATTTCCTCTCTATGTCACATTTCCTGAGATTGAATCCGCTGGTGAAGTTGGAAATTTGAATCTTGGAGATCTTGAATCATTCCTAATTACTCCCGAACCTTCTCTTGAATAGTAAATATTTCACAATTGAAACATTCACGGTCATCACGTTCACCACTCATATCTTCCCGTCTTTCAGACTCTCTAGAATTAGGTGATCAATAAATAGAATTCCTCTTTTAAAATTCAAAGGAAATCAGGTAACAACTTCTCTTCTTTCTTACTATTTATTAAAAATGAAAAGCCTGATTATAACAGACATGAGGGATAATTCCCACAAATTAAAAGATGGCTTCATCATTTACTAAAAAGATAGAGAAGCGGTGAAGAGAGGATCTGTAACAATGTTCTTATTGGATATATGGTCATCTCCAGTATGAAAATAAATCAATATTTATAAGAAAAACAAAACGGTTAGAATATGACTACAGAATAGAGTAAAGCATGAGTCTTGTCATGATAGAGAAACTCGTGTGAATTATTTTCCGTTCAGTTGAGATGATTGGAACTTCTGATATATGTGTCAACCTCTCTCTCTCTCTAGTTTTTTCTACGAATAAAATTCCCCTTCGTTTTCAATTATATTAGTCTTTGTAGAAATGACAAAACTTAGCCTACACTAAAAACTTAAAAGCATATTTAAAAAAAAATTCGGGCGAAGATTTTTCATGTTTCTTGATTTTAGTTGAAAAAGTATGTTTAAGCTAATCTTAGTAAATTTATCCCTAATATTAGATTTCAACGGACGAATTTTCTCAAGGTTTATCCCTGAAAATAAATAAATTCTTCCTAATTTACCAATAGGTGAAGGTATACATGGAATTGAAAGAAAACCAATCTCAGAGTATTCTTAAAACTGTAGACAGACCTTGTTTTTCATCATATCAGAGACATATGTCATCCCTTGTATCTTAGATACAATTGATTGCCCCCACTTCAAAGTAATAAAATCAAAGACATATGGTGAAAGGAAATTCACAAATTGATTGCCCCCATCTTGTCCAAATAGAGATGATGATAGGAAATTCATATATTGATTGCCCTCATCTTAGTTAAATGAAGGCTTGTTTTTGAAGTGGTGAAAGGAAATTCAATAAGGGGAGATATATATAACTTCAATGGGGTACTGAACATGCATGCTGGTAGTGAATCAATATCTATGACGTATGTAAGGATATATTACACATATGTATAATATAGTATGTTATTTAGTTCTTTTTTAATAATATTTATATCCTGAACCAATTGGGATTTCTTAAATAAACAAACTTTGCATCTTTATAACCTTGAGAGAGAAGATAGTCAATTGAAGTTTGATATTTTTGTTAAATTTACTTTGATTATCCTGGATAATTTTGGAATCAATTTTAAGAAAAGAAAACACTTATTACCCTAACTTGAAATTAATCACCAAGTATGCTTTAATATTTTTAGAAATGGTTATGTTTATCACTTCTATATATGGTTAAATTTCAATAAAGAAAGAAAACATTTAGATCAATAAACGAAAGCAATAATGACTCTATTTATCCAATAAAGGCACCTGGTCTACTATTCTTTCGTGCCTCACAGGGAGCCATAATCCCTAGATGCATCCTATGTTAGAACATAAATGGAATTTTCAAATAATTTTTTTTTTCAAAATTCCTTTTTGTTTTGTTCTTTTCGAAATAAAATTTTAAATTTAGGAATATCATTTCTTAGACTAAAATATTTTTTTCGTTACATCTTGACAAGGAGGATCAAGTACCAACTGTTAAAATTAGATAATCATCTAGATCGACGACTCTCACAACTTTGGAGTTCCAAAATTGCAAAATGTTTAAACAACAGAGAAATACGAAGTTTACTTCGAGACTTCGTGATTCAAAAGTTCAAGCTCAAAATGTTTAAATTCTTGAAAATCTTGAAGTCGAAAATCTATGGAGACCTAAATTCCCATAAAATATTTTAAAATTAATCATCTGATGCATAATATTCCACCTGATAATGTTTACTCATGGTGACACGTGGCACTCACTTTGGGCACCCTTGGTCACATAATTCACACAATTTCGGGTGACACGTGTCACTTATATTTTCATGACATGTCATCAATAGTGACGTCATACTACCACATCACTCCGAGAGATTGTCCTCTGGAAGATCAAATCAAGAAAAAAATCAAACAGTGCCGTAGCGTCGAAGTTTCGGAATGACTGAAAGAATAAAGTGCCGAAGATTAATGGGTAAAACATGTTTTAGTAGGCGTAATTAACGGTAAGTAATCACTCCACGAGTTCAACCTTAGGGACAAGTATATGCACCGTTAATGAAAAATCATGAATCCGCGAAGTTCTGGAGTCCCGTAGTGCCGAAGCACTTAACTTTAAAGTGACCATAAGCTATGATAAATTAAAATGAAACAATAAATTAAAGGATGTCATTGTTTTCAGATTTTTGTGGTGAGGAGTTTCGAAGTTGTTTGCCAGATAATCCACAGTGGTGTCATATTGTCATCGACGTTTCGAATCCGAATCGAGATTCATCATCAGGACTAATCAATTGACGAATAGTCCTGATGATGAATCCCGATTTAGATTCTAAATGTCGATGACAATATGACACCAACTGTGGATTATTCGACAAACAACTTTGAAATTAAAGGATGGTTAATTTCTACGTGAATTAGGCCTTTGAGAGATATCTATCATTCCTCATTCAAAACTCCTGAATTTCGAACCACTGGAATAGCTTATCCTCGTTAGTTGTGATCATTAAATGTGTATTTAACGTGTCTAAGGTAAAATATTGGAAAATCTTACGACCGACAGGTAATAAATTTGACAGATTCGACATGATTACCCTGCCAATGGATTAAATGAAAATATAATTAGTGTTTAACATTTTTATTTAATAAATGCATTTTGAAATTCATATCATTTTTCCATTAGCATCCAAAACTTTCTCATTCAATAGTTTGGACTAACATATTTTTACTTATCATAGGAGGGATAACATTGATATTTGGAAATCATCGCACCACGTAAAGTAGGAAAGAAGCCAGTTCCATTTGTAGAGGAGTCGAACCCAAATTCATACATTATTTCAGATACTACTGCTCGACTTATGGACATCATTAAATCATGGAAGCATTTTATGAAATTTAAGAGCAGGGAAATTCCCTCTATTCCGATGATTCAAGTAGAGGAGAAGATGAGTCAATTTCAAGCAAGCTAAGATAGGTGGCTAAGTTCGAACTTCACAAAGTTGCAGCTCGACCGAAACCAATGCCATACACTGATATGATAAGCTGGGCCTTAGAGCATGTGGATATCTCGACTAGAACCCTCTACATTCATCAAAATTCCATTGTCGACTCATTCTGAACTGAGGACATTCAAGTACTGTATAAATTAACTCCCAACACCAAATATACTTACAATGCATCATTTATAATGATGTTTGAGGATGATGAATGTACACAATATGACATAACTATTCATGATACAGTGAAAACCTGGTGGGGAAATGAAAATAAATTCAAAACTGATAGCCATGGTACATACTCTACAACCTCTTGTGATGCCCATATTATGTATACTACCATGATGATTTGTAGAATGTTCGGAAAGAAAAATCCTACGCATTTTACTATAGAGTGGGTTTCTATAATTCATGAAGTTGCAGAGGGTTATACTTTTGATTAGGGAAAAATGTTTTCGAATAACCTAGATAAACAAATAAGGGATTACATAACTCAAAAATACAAAAGAGAATATGCTCCCTTCTATATGTCTTCATATATTATGGATGCAATTTGTTTTAGAACCCCATTTTCTCTTATGAATTGGAGTTGGACTCCGATTGTCACCGAGCCTATACATTTATATCATTCTAAATTATGGGAGGAAAATGCAAAGGATTATTTTTATGAGATATGTCACAATGTTGTCATTCCATTCCATGAAATTATCTATGGTCAACCTCCTCCCAGAATTTCAAAACAAATTATTGGGAATCTGGGTGCTATTACAGATTGGTACATTGAGGAAAGTTTTTCTTACATCAGAGTTTTTGATTGTTTTGCATATCCACATGCTCTTCCCAGATTTCTACCAGACAGACTTGTTTGCATAGGAGTATCCTATCAGACAGTTTCAACAGGCATCACCAAAGAACTGAAGGTCACACATAAAATATTTTGGCCATCCTTTCCTATCAAGGTTAGTATATTCTCATTATCATATTTTGGACATTCTAATGTAGAGGCTTTGGGATTAGACGATATTAAGTTATTTTACATTGAATTCAAGAAGCATGATCCACATAGGGTGGTAGAAAATAATTTGGCTCAATTTAACATGAAGAAATACATCTATGAAGATTCACCTTATGACGAGGTTTTCAGAGGAGTTAGATCATGTGATGAGGTTATATCCACATTTCAAAGTCTTCCTCAAGAACAACAGTTAGGTTTTCTCAGCTTTCAAAAGCACATAAGGAACAATTTACCTAAAATATTGCAAAAAAAACAAGGGATTAATCCAACTTCATGGGTGGCACAATCATCAAATCTCAAGAAAAATAACTTTCCTAAGGAAAAAACTAAAGAAGTGGAAAGGAAATCGGAAACATTGTCCAAGGATGAAATAATTACATGGATATCCATACCAGGTAAAAGTGATTAGGAATTATTAACATTATTTGAAGCTTTTATGAAACATGGGCATAATTTTCCTCTATTATTGTCAAACACTAAAACACATGTGAAATATGTCACAAATCAAGGGGAATCTACTACACTTACTTCTCCCATACCATCTTTGACTCCCCTAGCAACAAGTTTTGATTTACCTCGTTCATAGGTTATGAATATAGATGACCCGACACCTATTGAACCTGAAGATACGCCTTCATGATATTTCTTTTTCAACGATAAAAGGAAGGCTATCATATGAAGATAATATCGATCGAAAGAGGGAGGAATCCCCAAAAAGAAAAGAATGATATATGATGGACAATGATAGAGTGACCCAAAATTCACAAAAGATGTAGCCGACTCATTGGGAGCATTTGCAACTGCTAACTTATGGTCAGTGGATAATTTGAGAAAACAACTTGACCAAAATAATATTTTGATTGAACAATTGCATAATGATATGAAACAGATGGAAGTTACTTCAGAGCAAGAATCAATTTGGATATAAGCCAAGTCATACAGGGTTTTGAGAAGCAGATTAAACAATTAGAGGAAAAATTGAAATTAAGTTTTCAAAATAATCACTTGAGTAATAACATGGTTTCCCAGAGAGATACATAAATAAATCAATTACAAGCTCGAATAACCACAATCGAGAACACAATAATTGATATTTCTTCCTTCAAGAAACAAGCATCAGAGATAAATGAGAGGTTGCATATTGTTCAACAGAACTTGTATGAAAGTTTGGATACCATCCAAAAACATTATCAGGTAATCAATAATTCTTTACAGATTATTGATGACAAAGAGAAGGAAACTTCTATGGCCAGATCCAAATTTAAGAAATTTATAGTGTGGAGGAAAAATCTCAATGTACCAACACTTGCCCCTTTTTCATAATTTAAGAAAATAAAAGGAGAAATAGCTTTAAAGACCTGTGAAAACAATCTTAAAGAAACTAAAAGGTTAGCTAAAGAGGCCAAGGATGCTTGTCTTGATTCCCTTTTAGCTATAGATCTAGAAATGGTAGAAATTAATCTCAGTGGTATTCGTTCTACACTTGGGAAAGTTGAGATTGAAAATAATAGATAAGATCCGAAGAAAAGTAGAGAGAGGGTACAAAATGATATACTACAGGTCAATCATTTTGATTTGCAAATCTTAAATGATCTTCTGGTGAAACCAAGTTTACAACATCAGATCACTCAACAGGAAGTAGTACAAATTCAAAGAAATCTACCATTGGCGCATAAAAAATATTTTTCGTTTGAATTAAATGAAAATATTGAACCCTCCAAGTTTGTTATTGCATTATTGGATTAACATGCTCAATTTAAGGATCAACAAAATCCAAGTGCATCCACGAGCAAATTGAGGATGAATGAATTGCAAGCAAGCGAAGGAAATCTGAGAAGATGTTCAAAATATTTGTAATATATTTTTAGTTTAGATTGTATTCTATTTTGAGAGCTAAGAATGTGGAAAGTCTAACCACTTTTGGTTAAGGTGATTTTTGTATAAATAAGAAGATTAGAGATGTATTCATGGCTTCTTCTGGCCGAATGTAAAAGAGAACCTTCTTAATACCAATTTCGAAGAGAAGATATAGATTCTACATTTCATTTCCTTGAGTTATGTGCTTTCTATGTATTGCCTTTTCAGGACCTCATTTTCTTCATTTTATGGTTCTTAAAGATTGAAAGACTACAATTTAGTAATACATCTACTTTGGTCCATATAATTGGAAGTTTGTTTAGCTACAAATTTTCCTTTGTTATTACTGTGAGTAAAATAAGACTTGTATATGTGCGGTTCTCCTCATTTCTATTCATATTTTAAGACTTATTATTCATGATTCCTCTATTGCGGATAAGGTAATATTTATGAGTATTGGATACCTTACTTTATTTGATAGTTTTGTTAATCATTTCTACTTTTCATCTCCTCAATATTTATAAAAAACTCAAAGAAAGAGATAACGCCTATGTGTTTTCTAATCATTAAATTTATTTGAAGTTTCATCTTAAAAGTGAAGGTAGAAAAACATTATAAAAATAAATCTTTTAAATTTTGGATGCCTGACAATATTCTATGAGCCTAGAGTAAATCTTAGGAACAACAAGTACGATGGTATGGCACAAATCTTGGTAGGGTTGGAAGTGAGAAAATGTATGTCATAATTGATGGATATCAGAAGGGGAATCGACCTCTTCTATCTCAATCTAGACAATGAAGGGATTCCATTTAGGAGTTTATGTTTCCACTGTTACAAACTCCTTGTTGCATAATTCAATTACCCGAGTATGTGGGAGAATTGGGTTCCAAGGAAGCATCCAAGAGGCCGATATACATTGGAATTGGAAACAGTCCAAATTACAAGTATGAAAGAAGATGTAGGGGTTTGAGCAAATTTGGATGGTCTTAGAACAATACCTATGGTAGAAAATTTTCAGAATTCAAGCACTAGATAAGTCAAAGAGCCTAACCTAAAAGCGGTCAACAAAAAGGAGAATAAGGAAATTTCGGGTAAGACCCATCAATATCACTCCATGCATACAAGTTTTCCTTCATAAAATTTTGTTTTGGGGACATGGTGAAATGAAGCTAGATCCAAAGGACTAGAATCCATGAGTGATTTTCTACCTAGTTTTTCTAATATAAAAGATCCCAACCCACTGGCCCTTATACCTATACCTAGAATAATAGAGTGTTTGGATGCTAGAAAAACACCAAAAGGTCCCTTTGAAAAAATTATTATGCACTATACTCTACATGGAAAGGGTACCTAGGACTCAAATCCCCTAGAACTGGTCAAGTACAATTTAATACCTAGAAGAAAAGACACCCTCAAATTTCTAGGAAAGGTGGCAAGGGGATTACATTTTTTTTGAAGAGAAAGTACCCAAATCCAATCAAAGGGGAAGTAAATACTTCATGTATATTTCCACAAAAAAGTATCTTTTGAAGTCATGTGTAGGAAACAACTGCCCTTGATTTGGGGCTCTTAGAGCGAATAATCTAGTCAATGGTTCCAAATGATTTTTCTAATAATCAATTATAGAGGGTTGGACAACCCCTCAAATAAGTTGACAGTAAAGAGATTATTTGATATTATCAAACTTTTTATTATTCCATTACAAGATACAATCTCAAATGGGTAGAGAATCAATCAAGAACTCTCTAAACTATTAAGTAATTGGGACTTCTATTTTATAGATTCCATTGGGAGGTTGGGTGGGAATGTGACCAGATGAAATAAATGCTCCTTGAACCTCACTAATTCTTGGGCCTTTCCAACAAGACTAGGGACCTCATTTTTCTCTTTGTATTTGGGGAAAGATATCACATTGTTGAATTTTTTTTACCCTTACATTGATAGGGTGGACAATTGGAATAGATTTTTGAAAACAAATTGGTTGTGATAGGGGTAAATTGAATTTCACCTTAAAAACATCAAATGTATGGGGCTCAGTTTCCTAATTCGATCCTTTCTTTGGTTATTTCATTAGAAAATTAGAATAAATTGGTATTTTGGATTTTTAAACTTCTAAAATATCTCCCACTTGGAGTAAAAAGAGAGTCGGGGAAGCTAGAATTTCTAAGAGGCTTGAGATAATTTTAATCTCTAAATCCTTTCTAGATAAAGTCACAATGATCAAACAATGGGCCACCACTAGGGGGGAATTTGATCATATCCTATGGTGTTAGAAGTGGCCCTTGCAATAGAGAAACTTTCCAACCCATTCAAACTAAATCGAGGGTGGATGATGACGAAGGATTTTGAGGAAAAAATCAAATCTATTTCGAAATATTACAATGATAATCTACGAGAATTCACTCAAATTTAATTTCACCAAAACTTAAAAGAGAAAAAAAATGTGGTTGCTAATTGGGAAAGGGACAAAAAGATGAAAGATGATAGGATTCTCAAAGAAGTATAGGAAGCCTTGGAGGTACTCTACAATAGATAAGGCTTTGGGTATTTGAGTGAGGAACACAAAATTGAAGTAAAGTCGCTAGAAGATAAAAGGAGGATCATTCTTTTGGAAAAAGGAAAATAATGGAGACTTAAGAGGAGTGAATTATGGCTACAAGTGATGGATGAGAACACAAAATTATTTCATAGGTATGCAAACCATATAAATAATATAAACTCTATTTGGAAAATAGATAAGGGAGATGGTACCTAGGAAGGTGACCTTGGAAGGCACCTTATGCTCCCTAATGTTGGATGGTTGTTCTAATGATAAAAAAATTCATGGTGAAATGGTGGAAATTTTATCTTTAACTTTGAAAATCATGGTCAAGTTTTTTCTAGAAGTGGGTTCTCCATAGCTCATGGGTAGTTGCACAATCTATTGGTGAAGTGGGAAATCCCTTTTAGTTTTTCTAGCTTATACACACCTTCATTTAACCCTTATATCTTGGGGGTTCAAAGGGAAGAAGAGTACCCTTAGGATATGATAGGGAGGTTAACCAGTAAACTAAAATTAATTGTCATAAGAGAAACTTGGAGCAATATTTTGGGAGAAAGTGAGGAGGTGAAGATAAAACAAGAAGGATATCTATTGCCATTTGAAAAAGGTATTTTAATTTGGGAAGAGTACTTTTATATTCCTTGTTGTTCAGAAATTCCCCTTTTTAGGGTTTGGTTTCCCTAGGTTTAATCAATTAAGTATCATTGTTTGGGAAGAGTTAAATGATTGCATAGTGTTATTAGTTGTTTCCTGTAATTATCCTAAACCCATATAAAAGACCTCATCCTATTTGAATGCTTGTGAAATGTTTTGGGAATTTTCTATAGGGAGTTGCAGAGTTGTCTGTGCCCTATAGAAGGGAAACCCACATGGATTTTTAGGTGTGCACACCTCACAAGAGGACAACCCACCCTTGTGTGTAGGTTTCCTTAAGGATTCATGTGTAAATTTCCTGTAGACACCCATTTCCTCTTCCATGTGTAAAAAATGGGTTTTTAAGGGGTTCTTCCCTGGCTTTTCTGTGTAACATTGAAGAGTATAGTTAGGTGTAATTTGGAAGTTACATAACCCCATATAAAGAGAAATTCACTCTTATATTTTATAGATTTTAATTCCTTTATTTAATCTTTAAGAGTCACATATTGATTCAAGTCTAAGAGGTAGTTTTATTTTGTATCTTGCTACTCTCTCTCAATTGAAAGAGATAATAATAGATACCTCCAAGTATAACAATCCTCTTCTATGGTCAAAATAGAACAAGTGCATGCTAAATCTGTTTCCAAAAGGGAACCCTCCTCCTAATACAACAACCTTATCCTCTTACAATTTCCCACAAGTACCTTCCCTAAAGTGCACTCTCTCATAATTAGTAATATTCATCTAGGGCACACTTCACTATCCAAAATATCATCCTCTTTTTGCAATAAATAGTAATCATGAAATAATAGGATCCAAATTGAATTATTTCTAGAATAGTAACTTGCATGCATTCTAAATTAGGCATGGGACTAGTGTGCACTCTTTCAATCTCTAGTAGAGTATTGCTTGACACATAACCCAACCTAGAATGATAATATAAAATGCTTAAAGTAACCATTTTCAATTTATTTATATTTCCCTTCCTATTCTTTTACTTAACTTTATGATATCATTAATCATTCCAAGATGTATGAGAGGGGTTCGAACCTCAATGAACATCACATGAAGAAAATATAATTTCACTTTGAATCCAAAATCAAAATTCAACAAACTTAGCAATTTTTAGGATTCCAACAAACTAAACTACATTGAACCAAAAAGAATTCCACTAAACCATTAAAAGAAACCAAATGTTACCACTTGACCATGCCAAAATGCATATGATCCCTAAATTTTTAAAGTGCTTAGAATGGATTGAAATTAGACACTAATGTTTCTCCCCATATTGGGTACCCAAAATTTTAGATACCTTTCTAAAAATAACCCAAAAGTCCACTTTTTAAGTGGATGATTTTTCCTTAGAAGGAGTAGGATAATAAGAAACCTCATTCTCTCTTTTATCTGGCATCTTATGGTGGTCAATACTCCTTGAATATCATTGAATCTATCGTAAAAAATCTCTAACCAAGTGAAGGTTAATGGTATCTAACCAAGGAAGGAAATACATAAAATCTCCTTTAGCCCTTATCCTACCCTTCCCAATAAAAATATTGTATCTAGTAGTTTCATGCATTACCAAGGTGCATTATCCCTTCCCTTCCCAAGAAAAATATCCTATCCAACCTTCATGAATAAAAACGAACTTCTTGGAAGATGTTACCTCCTATCCTTCACCTAACGTCCATCCCAAATTTTTTCCCACTAGATTCTCTCATTACCAAGAATTCCCTACACTAACCCTTCCTTCCAAGAATGAACAATCGTTACTCATTGTTTCAACAATGCTCACTTTTTTTCTATCTTAGCCCCTTTCCATCCTTTCTCTCATTCTACTCCAATGGTGGGTTGTCGGTGGGTTACACCTTGAGTATAGATAGGCCATTTGTTTCATTTGAATAATATAGTATTGGAGGATAGAGTGTTCACTTTGATAGATGGTTTCCTTATAATTTGTATATCTGGTGTAGATCTAGTTATCAAAATGAGATATGTCAATAATTCCTTTGTTTGGTTCTAAATAGAGATTGGATTAGATACTCAATGAATAATAGATACCCAAAATTGAACCATAGGAATATCTCTCGATTGGGTCCCTAAATATGTAATCAACTTGCTAATCAGTCCACTCTAAAAATTTGCTAAATATAATAACTTCTTGGATTTTCTTAAAAAATGAACCCCATGCAGATATTCCCAAAGGGTATCCAAATCATAATCAAATAATGAAAAATATGACTTCCAATAAATATGAAAAGTCAAGATCATGGATCTTGAAATCAGGAAACTATAGGAAACCGTCATGATCCTACCCTTTTGGGTCTTTGACTTCCCATACTTTCTCAAAATGTTGCAAGAAACCATGCAAGTATGGGCTGATACTTACTACCACTGAATCACATCTCCACCTATACCTGTGATGTAACTCATTCAAGAACCTATCCAACCATCTATCCTTGAGTAACCAAAACATGTGACATGTGCATGTCTGAAAGGAAATCCATGAATAATCAATGTACCAACAAGCCAATCCATCCTGCAATATACTCGCAAACAAAAAATATAGGCATTTTGATTGGATTTTAAAGAAATCCAATGTAGGTGCTAACATTGGCTCCAATTGGGGAAAGAATCCCATTATGGTAAATTGAGAATCCTATAAATCTAGAAGAAGACCTATAACATAATACCATATAAAATTCCTATGAAATAGGTCTTGCATATGGAAGCTTCAAAGATATGTTGAGTAGAATCTATCACACGCCCAAATAACTACAACCTACAACTATCATCATGTACATATATCCACAATGGGATAATGAGTCGTTTTCAACTATGGGAGAAACTATCTAGTTATAAACCACTAATGTCAATTCCTTCTAAACATGAGGTAACCCACCAATAATGTTAATGGGGTATAAGGTATAAGTATAATTCTATTAAAGTGAATGAACTATTCGAAGTCGAACAATGAACGAAATCAAGTAGTCTGAACTCAATAAGGAAAATATTTCTTGAATGAGAGGTAGACTGCTAGTAAGGCTTGTGGAAACCAAAAGGTACTCATCTTCTAGATCAACCCCCATGGAAAAATGTCCCAAAGTTCATAGGGGAAGACCCATTAGGTGGAACCCCATCTACACTACCACATGCTCATATATAATTAAGTACCACCATTCCTTTATTGTGCCTAGAACATATCTAGATGTTCACCTATACTACTGCTACTATTATTACTTCTAACCTTTCTAATTTATTTAACTCCATCTCTCAATGAGAAAGAGTTTTTAGAATAAGACCTTCATGAGATAGATTGACGGGAGGAAAGGTTCTACTTTGTATTACTACTACTACTAGTATTACTATTTTTGGGGGGTTCACACTGATGAAAAGTAAGTCAAGTCCAAGCCTTCTCTCTTCTATAAAAAGTAAGTCCAAAGAAAGAAGAAGAGATCAAAAAGAAGAAAATAACGACATGAAAGTACCCCAAGGTTAGACATGATACGAGAGATATCAAATACTAGTAATCATAGAATAATACTATACCGCTGATGAGTTTAACTAGTAAGGAGATACAAGTGATGAAAAATACTTCCAACCAATACGACAAAAAAATATGTAAAAAAATAAGGCACATATATGATGAAACTCCAAAGTATTGAATTTCAAATCTGACTTGACTCTTTTGTCTCAAAATTTAACATACAACCAGCAAGACATATGGATCAAAGACAAAACTTTTGGATCCCCATCCAAGCTATTATGACACTAACTCCATGAAAGTATATCAAAATAGAACTCAAGAATTTCTTTTGATGACTTTATTTTTTGACTCAACATAAAGCAAATACATGTTTTGATAAATTAAAAGTACAACAATTTGAAATAAAAACCGGAATAACCTAAAACCACCTCCCAAATCTTAACTTGACAAAACATGAAAGTAAATATTGGGAAATAAATCCTAAAAAGTTCATAGGCCAAAATTAAACTTTCACCTAATGAAAAGGGTAAGGACAAAACATGACCCAACCCACCTAATAACTCAAAAATGGAAAAAATTGTGACTTTACTAACCTACTAAAAAACTTAGATCTCTCTCTCTCTCTCTCTCTCTCTCTCTCTCTCTCTCTCTCTCTCTCTCTCTCTCTCTCAACGATCATAGATCATACAACTTGACCTATAACGATTAACACATCCCAACAACCAATATATCCATGTAAATAAGTGATTGATCCTAAATGTAAGATCAACATAGCCATACATCCATTGAATCCATTCATTAATTCTACCAAAATGGAAATAAGTTTTCATATGCTAGATTGTCAAACAAACAAGTATTCTCACTGAAACTCATAACCTGGTTGGTCATTAGTGAATAAGAAGAAAGAAAAAAAACTAAAAAAATTCTAAACTACCTYCTGAAATATATGTACCATCCTTAATTAAATTCAATTATAATTGCATCCAACATGAAAGCAATGATTCAACCGAAATCAACTTGAAGAACAAAATTGGGTTGTAGAATCATTACCAAAGTTTGAGAAGATCATCTTTTGATTGAACCAAAAGATGTTCTCCCTACTATAATAATATCTCAATAGGGTGTTCATATCGAACCAACTCCTCCATGTAAAAATGAAAAGATGACTCATGTTGATCAAAATCCTCATAACATAGTTGCTGACTTGACAAGAACTATGACCTCAAAACAAGAACTCTAGCTCTAAAAACCCATATTTTGGCATAAAAAACACTAAAATCAACTCTCATAAAAAAGTGGTGCTACTTATAACACATTTTTTAGTTAAAATGACATTCTTTTGCAACCATAGTCTTAAAAAGTTGTAATGTTGCTAACAAAACCTTAAAATCAACCCCCAAATTGAAAACTGGTGCACCTTTTTTGGGGGTTTAAATTTACAAATTGTTTGAAAGCATGACCTTTGCAACTTCTACAATTGTCACCAAAACTTTAAAACCAACACTCGAATCATAAAATGGTGCCGCCAGTAGCACCCCCCTTATTTTTGAGCTTTAAATTGCAACATTTTTGAAACTATGGTCTAAATATCCAATATCATTGCAACCAAAATCTTAAAATAAACCCTTGAATCAAAAAATGGTCTTACTAGTGGCACCTTCTTTTTATTTGGGCTTAAAGTTACAACATTTTTAATCCATTGCTTAAAAGATTGATACTATTGCAAGCAAAACCATAAAATCAACCTCAAAATATTGACTCCTTTAGGGGTAATTTACCCCTCCAATCACATTACATTCAAAAAATTAAAAATAAAACATTTATCGTTATGGTTTAGATCATAAGAAAGATTCAATCCTAAAAAAAAACCTAATGAAAGCATAGAAAAAAACATAATTTAATTTAAAAAAGTATATCTCAAGGGGAGAGGTGATCTTGAGAACCACCCCTACCTACTTCACTCCTCCCTCCATTTAATTTTCTTTTGGTTTGTTTTATTTTTATTTTTATTTTTTAGTTCTAGTTTGTTAAAAAAAAATGTTTTATCTTTTTAAATTTTGTTAGATTTTTTTATGCATTATTTTTTAAAATGTATTTAAAATTATTGTTTTTCATTTTTTAATGTTTTTGTCTCTCTCTCTCTCTCTCTCTCTCTCTCTCTCTCTCT
>JASDQU010739791.1:107553-127108 GCA_032191745.1 Picea mariana | reverse complement strand
TTAAATATTAATAAAATTAAGTCACTTTGGAGGGACAAGGTGAGCCAAAAGTATAAAGGAAAGGCAAGGGCCTCTTCTCATTCATTCATGTATGTTTATCTTTTGATTTCTGGCTTCTAGCTAGTGAGCCCAACATTGGGGATTTTGAGGGTTTTGACTTAACAAACCCTAGAGGACGATTCGGTGGTGAAAGATTCCACCTAACTTGTCCCAAGCTTGGTCTCGGAGATGCAATACGCTCCCACACCATTCTAGTTCCAGATCTACTCAGTTGCAGGGGAATTCTACATCAGTTTCATGTGTAGATAGAGAGAGGGCGCACCTGTTGAGGGTTTCCAGCAAGAGGGGCACACCATCCATTGAGGGAGGATTCATTCTAGCTGAAGAGAAGGGATTTTGGGAATTCCAGGTATTGGGTTTTCCTTGCAGGTACCATAGCACCATTATTGGATATTTTTGGAGGGATTCTTATGGAGGATTGATTGACATTGAGAGAGGGACGATCTCCCTAAGAGGAGGGCGCACCATTATTCAGAGGGCAGCTAGATCTAAGGATCTAGCAAGCATTTTGATGATTTGAGCACTTGGGTTTTCATTGCAGCGTCCCGATCTATCATTTTGGAGAGTTTCATGAGGTTTGGAGGGCTCATTCACCCAGACCGAATTATCTATGGTTTCAGGCATCCAGGGGGCACACTATTCAGTGGAGGGTTTCAGATCTACAGTGTGTGAGAGGTATATTGGAGATTCGGGCACCTGGTTTGTTCTTGCCATCACCCAATCTACTATTTGGCATCTTTCTTGAGGTGATTGGACATCTTTGGCACCGGGGCCAAATTGTTGAGGAGCTTCAGTGTTCTAGCAGCATGTGGCATCTTCCAGTGGGGGTTGGCACTTGGCCCAGATCTACTTGGCATTGGTCCTCATCTCTTATACAGACTTTTGAGGCTTATTTTGTATTATCGGGAGATTTTTGTAGCAGCTCTATTATCTATTTTCTTAGCCATCTGCTGAGCATTCCAGATCGACATCTCCATTGTAGCAGGTTCTTCTATCTTATGAATTAAAGCATATTTGAGATGTTTTGGCTTGTATATCAAATTGCATATGGTTGAGGTATGTTCCATGGTTATCTATTCTTGTTTATAGCTGCAATACACATATATAACACATCAGTAAATCCTAAGGCCGAAATCAAGAGGCCATTCAAGAAGTAAACACATGTAAACAAGTAGATCAACAAAGTGTTTGACGAAATACCACAACCAGTAAAAGTTTTAAAAGACATCCAAAACCGTGATGATCCTTGCGTAATGTCTTGGGATCATTACATAAAGTAATTTAAGGGATTCTAAACTCACTTTAGACTCCTATAAAAGGAGAGGAAATGTGAGGAGACACCATACATCTCATTGTGATGTAATGGAGTTGGCATGAGTTAGTGGGCACTCTTTCCAAGGAAATCAGGGTGACATTTTCAACAAAGGAGATTTTCACTTTGGAAAAATCTGGCCTAGGGTTTTATGTCTTTCTTTTCTGATTTTTCTACCAAGAGAGAGAGAGAGATCGCACATGTGGTTCAAATGTGTGAGGAAGAGGAGCAGTAGAATATGCCACACGTGTGATCCATCTAGTCTGTATGCCACATGTGGACTGTACAGTTGCATGTGTGGATTGTACTGTTGATATTATGGTAGTTGCGGGAGGTATTTACCTCCACATGTAAACTTGATGAGAATATAATATTTTAGAAAGCAAGAAGAAACCCTAATGAGTTGGCTAATAACCCTAGAAGACAAGTCAGATCAAGAGGATAACTTGTATTAGGTTATTATCCTCCAAGAGAAGAAGTCGGCTAGAAGAAATATTATATACCAAAGAATTAGTACCCAGAATGAGAAGTTGGCCCTGGTAGTCTACAAGATTTAGTATAAATACAGGAGGCCAGTCTTCATTCTGGCCAGTATTCTCAGAACTTCAGAGTACACTTGTGCGCACTGCAATTGGGCACCTTTTTGTGCAAGTCTGGAGGAGAGCTGTTGTTGCAGCTAGCATATTTCGTTTTGTCTTGGACTATCTCTTGGTTATGGTTTGGACTATAAGATTAGATCTTATTTGGTGTGCTATCCTTGGAGGAAGATGTTCTACCCTTTGTTTGGCTATCTAGCCTAGGGTTTGCTTCTGGAATGATTCTCTATCAAGGTTAAGATGCTCGGAGGGTGGCTTCAACCTATGGTTGGGTGACAATAGTGATATTGTCTATGGTAAAACAAGCACATCCATTCATATTCTAACAGGTTATGGGCCCACACCTCCTTCATTCAGTCTAACCACTAGAATGGAGCATAGCGATAAGGATATTAATCTCGTTGAAGAATTGTTGCTGGGGTTTCTAGTAGGAGCAGTCACCAAAGCATTGCCCCTAGGGTTACTAGCAGGTGTAGTTGCAGAAACCCTAACCCCCTTGTTGAGGCACCTTAAGTGAAGGGATTGACCTAATTTTTGGATAGACCTATGCACCCTAGCCTAGTGCATCTTTTGGTATTCTCAGCAAGCCAAGACGTCAAGTTTGAGTTTTTGGTCAAATCTAGGGTTGACCAAGTCAAAGACACCATGACTTACTCTATGAAATCAGAAAACAAGTTAGATGGAGCTTCTAACTTCAGAGTGTGGAAGACAAGGAATGACCTCATCCTTACCAAGAATAAGGTGTTGGATATCGTGAAAGGAAAGATCATGGAACCAGAGTTTGAAGAAGGAAAAGAGAAGGAACCGCAAAATGTTGCAGTTATGGAGAAGTTCAAAGAAAGTGACGTCAATTCCATGAGTATCATAGTGGACTCTATAAAATACCACTTGATACCCTACATATCCCATCTTGACTCATCAAAGAAGATGTATGATGCCTTAACAAACCTCTTCTCAGTCAAAAACATTGGACAAGTAATGAGTCTGAAGAATGAGCTCTGTGACATGAAGATGAATGATGATGACAACGTGACATCATACTTTGTGAGGATATCTCAATTAAGATATCAACTACAAGATATTGAAGAAATCATCTCAGAGAAGGAACTGGTAAACATAGTACTCAATGGTCTTCCCAAGACATGGGATGCATTTTCCACAAGTATGAACACAAGGAAGGAGTATCCTACATTTTGAAGAACTTTGGACTTGTTTTGCTCAAGAAGAATCAAGGATCAATGCAAAAGAGAAACCTCAAAATAAATATGATGATCAAGCCTTCATAGCAAGATTCAAGAATTCCAGGAACAAAAGGAAGTTTGGAAAGAAGCCAAATCTAGAGAAAGATATGTCAGAAATACAATGCTTCAACTGTCGAAAATATGGTCACTACAAGAATCATTGTCCCAAGCTAAAGAAAAAGGAGACACATGAAGCATTAGTTTCCGAAGAAAAGGAACCTTCAAAGAAGACTAAGCAGGATGAAACATACTTCTTCCTCTAAAGACAAGGTAACAATACTCTTCTTAGTTCCTGTACATATCTGGTTTGCATAATCTCTGTACATATCTTGTATATCTATCTCTTAGAATATAATATGTTCCAAGAAGAAATATACCTATAAGATAAGGATTGATATCATCATGACTACAAGTCATACAATACACATGAAAGAATGAAGTACATCAAGCAAATCATGTGGAAGTTATTACATAAGTAACAGCTGCAAGATAAGCTGAAATCAACAATCAAGAAGAAATTGGAGAAAGACTTATGACACCTTGCAGAAGGCAATAAGGATGTAGACGGAAGTGTGGATTATGTTAGATAGAGGGAGTCAATTCTATACCTCCAAAATAAAAGCATGCACTCATACATGAAGCAAGGATTAGGAGGGAGCTAATCCTATGATCAATTGAAGATGATGTAGTATATATCCATGGTAGCAGCCATGAAAAGTAGTACGTGTTCAGTTTGACTTCAGAAGAAGCCTTCTTAGAAAAGAAGCCTGAAAGTATCCCTGGTTGTCCATCCACATCCATGATCCTATGATGAAAGGAAAAATTTGGAATCTTCAGAGCATGGAATCTATAGAAAACTCCATGGACTCAAGAGCTAAAGAGAAACATGAGGAAGAACATGAAGATTCCAAAAAAGAAAGAGAAACCAGAACAACCAGTCATTGTATCGAGAACCACAAGATTACCAGCCTGATATGAACTCACTAAAATAAATCAAGCAGAGGAACTGAAGGTTGTGATGAAGAACAATGTATGAAAGAGTTATGAATGAAAGCATTGCGAGATCAAGGACTAGAGGTTCTCCCAGATGAAGGGAGAAGACTATGATGACTGTTTGCTCCAGTAAACCAGACATACTTCTACATGAGCCATTATATCATCCGCAATATCCATGGGTTGGAGTTTTACATCAGATAAAAGCAAAGATTGTTTTCCAGAACAATTGAACAAAGAGCGTATGAAGAGCAACCTGAAGGCTTTGAAAGAGACCCTTGTATGCAGATGGAAGAAGACAACTTGGTGGATAACCTCCAATGCACAACAAAAGCGTGGTGAAGACTTTCTATAACAAAGGTAATGTATCATAATATCGCTAATCCATGACAAACACTCATGACAGCCAAAGAAGTATCACTTGGATATGTTTCAGTTTGACTCTTGCCACAATGTTGTGATCTAGAAAGAAACAATGAGGAATCCAACAATGATTGATCATAGCTATATAAATCCTTCAGAGAATACCAGTGTTCTGAATGGACCGAAGTACATTGAGATCAAGCATTACACTCTTCATGATGAATTTCAGAAAAGAGAAAGTGGTTCTCAAATATATATCTCCACAGATGAGCAGATAAGAAGACATTTTAGTAAAGCCTCTGTCCAATATAGAAGAGTTTGTGTACTCAAGATGGAGCTCGTGGAGACGAATTCCCTATTGAAAAAGGAAGAGATGACTCCTAGGTTGGGAGGGACTACTGATGTGTTATTGATTTATGGACAGTCATTTTTCAGTTCAAAAAATGGTCTAGGTTGAGTAGTTCCTTTCCAGTTCGGAAAGTGGTTTGAGATTTCTGACGGATAGGCATTTTCCAGTTCAGAAAATGGTCGAGATCAAACAGTCATTTTCATAATGAAAATGGTTCAATGGATTGTTGATGTACCATAGACAATGATTTCCCATTGTGGTTAACATGGGGAATGGTCTAGGATAGTCTCTCTTCTTGATGGTTAATCAAGAAGACTGGTCCACCTCGCCGTATAGTCATTCTTTCGAGGATCACAATCATAAAAAGATTCAAAGAATGGTCCTTTTTGGAGGTTGGTGCAGGACAATCATTTCCTTTAGAAATGGTATGGACAGTCATTCCTTAGGGCAGATTCATTCTCTCCAGGTTGCACTTTGTTTAGTGTCAGAGGAATGGCCCGAGGTGGGGAATGGTCCAGGTTCAACAATCAGAGACAGACATTCCTTAGGGAAGACTCATTCTCTCTAGGTTTCACTTTGTTTAGTGTCGGAGGAATGGCCCAGGGTGGGGAATGGTCCAGGCTCAGAAATCAGGACAATTATTCTTCCTTGCTTGAGAAGAATAGTCTAGATAGCTCATCATTGATGTTTGACTTTCTGAGGGCAGATGCTCTTCCAGATCTCACAGATCTGAGTGGAAGAATGGCCCAAATAATTCAGTTTATATCATAACAATATTTTATGTGCAAGTTGATGTCAGAAGATTGTTATGGAGACTATATGTCTCTAGACAGTAGATGCATGATACTGTGGTGGATGTGTTCCACTGATTATGATTATATGTCATTGATCAAGTATCTGTGTGCTACTTGGTGTGGTAGTGTCCACTGGATTGTGGTTGTGTACTACTATGGATAAACACAGTTGTGTTCTATTGAATGATATTGTTCTGATTGCCTTGATGACTATCAACAATGTTGGATATGATTATCAATTAGATGGATGATCAATGGACAAAGATTTCCCTGACAGGAAAATAGTCCAGGACATATGTCCGGATTAGAAGAATGGCTCTTGTGTCACTCTGTGGAGTGAGTGACTTATCCAGCATCATGTTCGATTACTCAGATGGAGTATGGTTTCGAGAGATGATGCAGCTAATGATACTGATAGTGATGATGGTGCTCATGATCTAGTCATGAGATAGTCTATACGACTATGTTGATGCTACCGGGTGAATGGTATGTTTGTGCTCAAGACCATTACCTTCAATACCTCCCTAGATAGGAGGGAGTGTTGATATTATGGTAGTTGCAGGAGGTATTTACCTCCACGTGTAAACTTGAAGAGAATAGAATATTTCAGAAAGCAAGAAGAAACCCTAATGAGTTGGCTAATAACCCTAGAAGACAAGTTGACTCAAGAGGATTACTTGTATTAGGTTATTAGCCTCCAAGAGAAGAAGTCGGCTAGAAGAAATATTATATACCAAAGAATTAGTACCCAGAATTAGAAGTCGGCCCTGGCAATCTGACAGATTTAGTATAAACACAGGAGGCCAGTCTTCATTCTGGTCAGTATTCTCAGAACTTTAGAGCACACTTGTGTGCACTGCAGTTGGGCAGTTTTGTACGCAAGTCTAGAGGAGATCTATTATTGCAGCTGCTGCAGCTAGCAGATTTCATTTTGGATTGGACTATCTCTTGGTTATGGTTTGGACTATCTGATTAGCTCTTGTTTGGTGCGCTATCCTTGGAGGAAGATGTGCTACCCTTTGTTTGGCTATCTAGCCTAGGGTTTGCTTCCGGAATGATTCTCTGTCAAGGTTAAGGTGCTCGGAGGGTGGCTTTGGCCTATGGTTGGGTGACAATAGTGATATTGTCTATGGTAAAATGAGCACATCCATTCATATTCTAACATGTACATCGCATTTATTATAGGATGTATCGCACATGTGGATCTGTACATATACATGTGTGGAACAATATGACACATTTATTGTAGGTCCATACAACACACATGTGAGAAAAATTGTTGATGCATGGGGATATACAGGTGACATCGGCTAGGTTTTTTCCATATTTGTAAGTTGGAATATTTTCCATAATTTTGTTGAAATTGTAAATTTGTTGAGAGGATTGGTTTTTTCCTCAAGATTCTCAATATGAAAATTTTACTGGATAAAATTTGTGTCTCTTATACATGGATGATTTCACTCTGATCTTTGTGTTTCCTCTATAATTTTGTCATAATTTTAGTGTAAAGTTATTCGATGATAACAACCTTAGTTTATTGTTTGAGGTCACTTGGAAATAATTTCATATCTGAAATTGAATGCATTGAATGTTTAAGATTTGACATGGTATCAGAGCATAGGCTCTAGAGAGAGAAGGTCATCTTCTTGAGACACGAGTGGTTGCAGATTTGTGCTCTTGTTTGGACATGATGGTGGGTACTCTTAGAGTTGAGGACAAGTTGGAGGGGGCCACAAATTTCCGAGCCTGGAAAGATACGATTCTTTTTCTCTTGGAAGAGAATGATCTCAAAGAGTACATTGAGATGGTGATTCCAAATCCTAATGGTGCACAGGAATTGGCATCTCATAGGAAGAGGGAAGTGAAAGGAAAGTGGGTGTTGTTGAAATCTGTGAAGGATCACTTGATTCCTCATATTTCCGATAAGAAGATAGCAAAATATATGTATGATTCTTTCGTGGGCTTGTACCAAAGCAATAAATCAAACCATAAGTTGATTTTGAAGCATAATATATGATCTATTGAGATGTCCACAGAAGATACAATTTCTAGCTACTTCATGAGATCATTCATATTCATGATCAACTTGTAGCCATTGGTGAGGTAGTCGATGAAATAGAGTTGGTGAATGTGGCATTGAATGGTTTTCTCGGGTCTTGGGAACCATTTATGCAGAAGATTTGTGCACGAGAGAAGTTGTCACCATTTGACAAATTGTGGACCCATTGCATCAAGGAGGAGGCTCAGATAGAGTCCAGGAATGGCAAGCAGAGAGGTAGTGATGATGAGAACTAGGCCCTAGCTGCTCACACTAGAAAGGGTAGAGGAAAAGGTTCTCCATGGAGAGAGGAATCTCCAAAGTAGTGGAAAAAGAAGCACCTTAGTAAGTTAAGTGTTTTTCTTGTCATAAGATAGGCCACTATGATTCATAGTGTCCACAACGAAAGAAAGGGAGAGGGAAGCAACAGGCATCATCAACAGAGGTGGATGAGGTTGAAGATGGTCTTTAGAGAGAGTTCTTAATGGTATCCTCCCTTTCTGATACAGTTTATGGTAGTGGGACTTGGTTAGTGAATAGTAAAGCTTCTTGTCATGTGACAGGATCAGATGATTCACTCACTAGTTTTTCAAAAGAGGACTCAAGATTACAGGTGGAGCTTGGTTATAATGCCAAGAATGAAATCAAGGGAGTGTTGGGGCAATTCAATTGCTTAAATTGCTTTCATTTAATTATCAACCAGGGATGCTCATAAGCTTGTGATGATGCCAACAAAATATATGCAGGAGTAGGCATCTAACTCTAATCTAAGAAAATTCAATCAAATCCTAACTCTTTCATTCCACTTAATAAGACTTAGTTGTTGTAGGAAAGAAAACACTAGCTCCCTTTCAGGAGGTCCTCTCAAGATGTTTCACAAAACCTATCAACAATCAAGATCATCAAGAAAACACTCATGCATTGAAAATAAATACACTTAAAAAGGCTTAGTTGTTGTAGGCATGAAAACACTAGCTCCCTTACAGGAGATCTTCTTGGAATGTTTCAAATAACCTATCAACAATCAAGATCATCAAATAATTCTAATAAAAACAATAAAACATATAAACATATTCAAAGCATTAGAACAAGAAGAAAATGCTACTATGATCTATTTGGAGTGAGCTCAATTCTCCCAAGAACAAAGTAACACATAAACTAAAGCATTCTAAATCTAAACTAGAGAATGGAAACTGATGTGAAAAGAAAGCTTGATTCTTTTTCCATCATAAGTTGGATACAATGCTCCAAGAGTCCTCCCCTTGAAATGGAGGAGGCACTCCTATTTATACAAAAGTTTAAGATAACTTAGATCCACAAATATCTCCTAGATCCACAAATGTCTCATTTGGTTACAACCATGTGCTCACATATATCAAGTGATATCTCTACAAATCCTCTCACAAATATTTCTTTCATGATTAATCTCCATCCAAGATACTTGAGTAGATCTCCAAATCTTCATCAAATCTTCAAAGGGTTGAAGAGGAAATTCGAATTTGAGGCTTGATGGTCAAATTTGACTTGGTTGGAGTCTTCAAATACACCTGTAAACATCATGAAACTCATCCCACTTTCATATATAAGTGTAAACATGTCATTTTTCCAATATTTAATCATAAATTCACTCAAAAACATTAAAATAGATGCATTGGAAAATAATATGTCTAAAACCCATGTAATCATGAAAATGGTTTAATGTAAGGGTATGGGAAAGCGGAATATGGTAAAAAGTGAAGAGAAAGTGAAGTGAAAGGTTGGTAAAAATATGGTACTTTGGCGACCCAACAGGGAGTTGGGACAACTTCGTTTCAGATGGAATCTGGGAAGCCTCTTAGGATGAGTGATGTGTTGTATGTGTCGGGGTTGAAGAAGAGCCTCCTTTCTATCTCTGTTATGGAGGAAACAGGGTATGCAGTGGCATTCTTAGGTAGACGATTTCTTACATGGAAGAGAGGATCGAGTGTTGAATCAACAAAGGTAATTGGTGTTCATGATAGTGGTCTTTACAGGTTGACTGGAAAACTAGCCTAGGCCTTGGTACATGACAGTGATATTCTATGCGAGCTTTTGCATAGGAGATTGGGACACTTGCATTACAAGGATTTTCTAGTGTTTAGGAGGATGGTTACACGTCTTCGAGAGTTTGGAGCAGAGCACCATGGTGTATGTAGGGGTTATGCACTTGGAAAGAATGCCAATGATACTTTTTCGAGCAGTGATAGTAGGTCCAAGGGGATCTTGGATCTAATACATTTAGATGTGTGTGGATCAATGATAGTTCCATATTCGAGTGGTTACTTGTACTATGTGACCTTCATCAATGATTATTCTAGGAGGACATGGATCTTCTTCATGAGGACCAAGGATGAGGTCTTTATTCGATTCAGGGATTTTAGGGCTTGGGTGGAGAATCATACATGGAAGAAGAAGAGCTCAAATAATGGGGGTGAGTATACCTCCAACGAATTCAGGGATTTATTTAAGGAGGCATGGATTAAAAGGGAGTTTATGGTGCCTTTCAACCCACGACAGAATGGGGTTGAGGAAAGGAAGAATCATACCATAGTTGAGGTTTTCAGGACAATGTTGCATGACTACGATCTACCCATGTTGCTTTGGGAAGAGGCATGTAACATGGTATTCTATGTTCAAAACAAGAGTCCTCATAGGATCTTGGAGGAAAATACTCACGAGGAGGCATTCACAGGAGTGAAACCAAAGATACGACATTTGAGGATCTTTGGTTGTCCAATTTACATCCATGCTCCTAAGGAGAACAGGATGAAGTTAGAACCTTCTAGGAAGAAGGGCATGTTTGTGGGATACAACGAAACTTCGAAGGCCTACCAAATCTACATTATAGGACAACGACAAATTGAGGTTATTCAGCATGTTAGGTTTGAGGAGGAGTTGGATTTCAAGAGGTCCCGAGATACCACAACTGAGACAGATGATGAGGAGTAGGAGGCTCTGAAGGTTAAGAAGAGTATAGGTCCATCCAGTACAGGGGTTCATCCTTCATACCATGAGGAGGTGTTAGAGGGAGCAATTGTGGTAATGAGTTTAGTGCGGGAGGCAGATCCACTTCCAGTGTGGGAGAAAAAGCTACTTCCAAGTGATGGTGGATGGAATATCTCCCTCGCTAAGAGGGAGTGTTTACATTTTTGTAGCATCAAGCAAGTATTTTCACATTGGCCTTGGTGTCGGGCATGTGGGAATATTTTTTGGCACTCACATTGCATTTTTATTTTGTGAAATCCCTTTGTATATTGAGCTAGGGATTGGAATTGTTGTTGTTGGGGATTGGTACCCACTTGGAGGAATAAACAATTCTAATTTAATGTTGAGTTTAGTGGAGGGATCCTTAAAGTAAGTTAACAGATTCTAAACTCACTGTAAACTCCTATAAAAAGAGAGGCAATGTGAGGAGACACCATACATCTCATTGTGACATAATGGAGTTGGCATGAGTGAGTGAGCACTCTTGCCAGGGAGATTAGGGTGACATTTTCAACAATGGAGATATTCACTTTGGAAAAATATGGCCTAGGGTTTTTTGTCTTGCTTTTCTGATTTTTATTCTAAGAGAGAGAGGTTGCACATGTGAGGAAGGGGAGCAGCAAAAGATACCACACGTTTGAGTCATACAGTCCGTAGGGCAAGTGCAGACCATACAACCACATGAGCGGACTATATGATGCATTTGTTGTAGGTCGTACAACACGTGTGGATATGTACATCATCTAGATCGTACATATGCATGTGTGGGAAAGTATAGTGCATTTATTGTAGGTTCGTACAACACACGTGTGAGAAAAATTGTTGATGCAGGGGGGCGTACAGGTGACGTCAACTAGGGTTTTCTACAGATTTGTAAGTTGGAAGATTTTCTAGAATTTTGCTGAAATTGTAAATTTGCTAAAAGGACTGGTTTTGTCCTCGGGATTCTCAATCTGAAAATTTTACTAGATAAAATTTGTGTCTCGTGTGCATGGATGATTTCTCTTTGAAATTTTTGGTTCCACTACAATTTTCTATCATAATTTCAATGTAAATTTATTTAGTGATAACAACCCTAGTTTATTGTTTGAGATCACTTGGAAGTAATTTTCAGATCTGAAATTGAATGCATTGAATGCTTAAAATTTGACATTAAAATGATGCACAAAATTGTTAAGGATTTCTTTACCATGGGGCCACTTAACAATGGTGTCATCAACTTATCTAATCCAAAAATTAGGTTTCAAAGGAGAAGATTCCAAGGATTTACCTTTGAAATGTTCTGTATAAATATTTGTTATGATCGAGGAAAGGGGGGACCCATAGAAACCCCTCAAGTTTGTTCATACGTATTACCTTGGAAAGTAAAAAAATGCCGATCTCTGACACATTTCCATGAGTTTGGAAGTGTGGGGGTCAGTAAGTTGCTCAATCACCATAACAATGTCATTAATAGGGATCACGGTAAAAAGCGACACCCCAACGAAACTAAGAAGGGTTTCCTTATCATTAACCTTAAGATTATTGATTTTGTTAACGAAATGAGTGGAGTCTTTGATATGGGATGGGTAATCATTTCATATCGTAAGTTTTGCATCTTTCTTCATGTTGATTCTTCCTTTGTCTTTATCTTTCTATCCTGAATATGGAATGTGTATCATAGATCTGAAATGTTGACACCAACTTCTTGAACACGCTAAATCTGGAAACCTATAATATTAATAAACCATGCTATGAAAGCCTAAAACATCAAATTAGCATGATGTACATAGCAACTATCTATGGTGATATACATTGTTTTGAAAGAGTTAGATGCAATTTTGCAAAGAATATTACCCATCTCAATTTTTTGAAACATTGTAGAGATAGCGAAGTTATCCAAGCTTTCATAGTCATTAAGCATAATCTGCATAATCATAGGAACAAGAATTTGTTTAGAAAATTGAATATGAGCTTAGTATAAAGTGAAATATTCCGTACTAGGACTGAATTGAATAAGTTATCAAACATTTTCTTATCCATGCACTTAAACCTAGTCGTTGTTTTCAAGGGTGACCTATGGAGGATGATCAAAACTGGTTCCTTTTACAAGGACAAAAAACTAGGCAACAAACACCAAATACCAAAGAGGAAAGTTTGAAAGGTTAGAGCATGTTTCTCAGAAGTCTAAAACTAGTATGTCCTTTATGCAATACATAACTACGGTGTGTTCGATCTCTAAATCCATAAGTGTCCATCATTTTCATGGGGCATCTGAGTATCGTTCATCATGTGATCCTAACATGATAAGCATTGCATTATCCACTGATCCACTGATGTCATCCTGGTGAGTAGTGTGCCTATAAATATGAACACTATTGGTGTTAACCATGATCTTAACGGTCCAATAATAGACAAGTGGACATCCATCTCGACTTAGGCATAGTTATGGAACATAATATAAGTAACATTAATGGCAATAAGATTAATACAATGGTTAATCTTTCTAGCCAGGAACTTGGCCAAGATGTGATACTAGTGTTGGAGAAATGTCTAGGTTTTTCCATTGCTCCTAGAAAAAATCCAATACATGATATTGTTTGCAATATTGAGCCCTACTTAAAACATCTCCTATATGCCATAGCCGAAGAAATTAGACAAGAATTCTCCTTGGTGTTAAAATATTTTTAACCTTCAAAGATAAATATTAGCAAAAATGAGGACATTGCACTACACAAATTAAGAAATAATGATAATATTTTCATTCTCAAGGCTCAGAAGGGGGGTCAATAATGATTATGGATAAGGATGACTATGTCAGAAAAATGTTTGACCATATGGATTCTAGTGGTTTCCACAAGAAGTTGAGTAAGAATCATCTTAGTAAAATTATGAAAGACATGACAAATTCCATTAAGAAATCCTCCTTGGATGATGAAACAAAGGATAGGTTGATTCCTAGGATTTACGGATTACCAAAAATCCACTAAGAAAATATCCCTCTCAGACCCATTGTAAATCCATTGGGCTCTTCTCCTTTGAAACATGATTTTTGGGTTAGATATGTTGACAACACCAATGTTAAGTGGCCCCATGGTAAAGAAAGCCATAAAAATTGTATGCATAATCTTAATGGTCTTTCTAAGCACATACAATTTACCATGGAGTTAGAAGATAATAACTCCACTTCTTTCCTAAACGTTCCTCTCTATGAAGGCTAATGGTTCGTTCGGACACCAAGTTTATTGTAAGAAAAAACACACTAAATAGTGCCTTCATGTATACTCCCATCATCACCCCTACCAAAAAAATAGGGGTTATTAACACTCTTTCCACTTGGGCCCTCAAAATATTTGATGACGATCATATGGAACAAGAAAAATGACACTTGATTGATAGTTTCATAAATAGGGGTTACAATAAATGTTATGTCGAGAAGGAATTTCAAAAATCAAGAAGGATTCATAGAGCTCATGCGAATGATGAAGCCTCTAAAGTTGAACATAAAGTGGCGTTACCCTATGTTCGAGGTACCTTCAAAAAGATTGCTAGGAGCCTCGAGAAGAAGCACATTAGAACTATCTATCAATCCCCTCACACTATTAGAAGCCTCCTTAAATATGTTAAGGATCTAGTGGACCCTTAGTTTCATAAAGGCATCTATCATATTCCTTGTTCTTGTGGTTTCAAATATATCAGTGAAACAAGGAGGTCTTTTCAAGTTAGTATTAAGGATCATAAGGAAACTATCATCGACAATTGGGTCAAGTCCTCCTCTCTTGTTGATCATTCATACAAGACCAAGCATCATACTAATATTGGAAATACAAAATATTTAGCTATTTTTTTCTAAAAGAAAAACAAAGAGACGATGGAGATTGTACTGAATTGAACGAATGGTGCATGGTTGCTTTGCTTTCTTTAGATTCAGTTTTGAGAATGAGTACTAGGAAACAAACTTTGTGAGGTAGATGTCTTCAAATTCAAATGGCCTTGCAATGTATATGTGACATTGGAATTGCACATGATGTCTTTAGAATGTGGGTTTCTTTAGAACAAATATTCAACTATCAAATGGGGTTATGTTAATGAAGATCGTTTTCCTAGAGCTAGAATGCAATGGTAGGAAGAGGATAACATGAACATATTGTTGACTAGACATATGTTACATGTTGAGAAGTACATTGCCAAGCTTGCAAATAGTTTCCACTTTTCTATCATTGCTATAAATTCGTTCATCTTCGATTTCTTTAAATGCATTTTTCATGTTGCAATCCATCTTTGTGGTGTATGAGCTACAATATATCACTACAACATAAGCATCTAAGATAAACTAGGCATCTATATTTGCATTTCATAGTTGTAGAATTTTTTAGAAAACACATTTATATGTATGTCTAATGGGTGTCTCTTTGATAATAGAACAATGTGCAAAATTAGAATGCAATGCTAGTATGTATTCCTCTCTAGATAAGCCAAGGCCAAACAAGAATGCCTTAAAAGACATGTTTATAGGATAACTATTTTTATGAGATCAAAAAACAACACTTTTGCTTTTTCTCTGAAAATTTTGTCATCCGGATCTAATGAACGCAATATGGTAGTTTTATCAACTGGAGGAAATGATAAATTGAACCTACATGTGGATCGTGGATATTTTTTACAAGTTCTTATGTGGTGATGAGTTTGAATCTTCAAGAGCTCTCCATCAAGCATTTTTGAATATATATATATATATATATATAATCTCATGATTGGAGGCTTTCCCATAAACATGTGCACCTTGAACCCGAAGCAGACCATGCTCATGTTCATTACCTCTGCTTTGGAATTCAGTTATAAAGTAGTCTGCCACTTCTCCAAATAGTTCACTATTTGTCAATAACAAAGTTTTGAGTGTTACAATTTTGTGTTTATAATATTCACTGCAAATGACAAGATGCTTTATAATAAATGACTCTATAGTATCTCTGGAAATGTTATTTTCAAGTACATCTTAATCCTGTGTGTTACTTTCTTGCAATGCAATGCATAATGGCTCCCAAATAATAATAATAATAATAATAATAATAATCTATTTTTAAGGTCACGGCCAAGCCAGACACCAAATTGGTGTATGAGACCCCCTCCGCCCAATGATTTGACTGGTAAAGTCTATGGAGGTATGCATACCCTACCCCCCTATAGATTTGAACTTGTGACCTCTTAGGAGGAAACACATGTTCTTAACCATTAGGCCCACTATTGGGGGGTGACTTGTCAAATCACTAGAAACACATCTTTTCGCACATTTTCAAAATAATCAAGTGAAATGTGTATAATTTTGAGAATACGATATGAAATTGACGATTTCAATACTTTGTCAAGATTTTTTTTTGTACTCTGCATCTTTTGTGAGTAATTTCTTTCCTTTCAATTCTCCTTTGCATACATAAATCCAAGAACAATTGGAAACTTGATGTATGGGAATGTGGATTGCTTTGAAGAAAATGCTTGTAATGTGTGTTTCAAAGTCTTCGGAAGCATGTAACATCTCCCATTGAGTTATTTTTCAGTAAGAGAAATGATTGACAATGTCTTCAAGTGTGTTATATCCATAAAACAATGTAGGAAAGTTTAGCAATTCTCAAAACTTGAGCTCTAAAATCCCATGTGGCTTGAAACCTTTTGATGGTGCGATTTGTATAGTATTGTTTTCCAAGTCATTGATTAGATGGGATTTTCCATATCCATGTATGAATGTTTTATATATGGGTTCTATATGTTCATCATCATCAAAACAATAAAGGGTTTCTTTAGTGCATAGGATAGGAGTAGATTGTTCAATGTTCCTATTGGAAGTTGTCTCACATTGATCATTGATGATAATGTCTTCATTATGGTAAAGTGGAGTGTTGCACAAGTCATGAAGAGAAATCATGACATTTCTTGCTCATACATTTACTTCCAAGTATGCATTTTTGCATTCCATTTTCATTTTTAACATTATTGTTGCTATCATTGAGTCAAACAAAGCTCTAGGTCTATTTGGACTTTGTCAAATCTGCATGAGCATTTTTTATCGTTCCAAGTTGAGGTTTTTGGTAACCACGTTGTCATATTTGTGAAAAATCCATTCTCTACAATATTAGTCTTCTTCCAAAGTCGTCAACATGCTCACAGTTTCTAATTTTGAGTTGTGGTGGATATGCAATGGTGATGCAAAAGTAGGCAATTTTGCATTGGATATAGTTTTGTAGGAAATTTTGCATTGGATATAGCTTTGTAGGCAATTTCCAATTTGTTTTGGAGGAAACATGAACATTAATAAATTATCCATAAAGAATAAATAAGGCACAAATAGAGGGTAACAATGATACATCAATCAATCAACTTATAATAGCTACAAATTTCCAAATTGTTTTAGAGGAAACAACCATTAATCAAATATCCATCTTAAGCAATCAAATTCCTCGAGGTGCGAACATTTTAATAAAATATTCATTTTAATTCCAAATCTATCATGCACCGGGAGGGATGAAATTCTTCAAGGTGCAAATATTTCATTGAATTTTTGCAATATAAAAAAGATTTGCACCTCAAGGAATTTGATCTCTCTCAATGTATAACAGATATAGATTTAATATAGATCTACACTGGTATTTATTCCACTACACAATGATATAGAGATTTATAATAACATAATCAGATTTTAAACACCATGAAATTATCACAATTGCATGTTCGTCACCAACACATTTGTTGTTAAAAATGGTAAGTAACATATACATTAAAAAAATGTGTCATTTGCGGAAGTTAAATCCATTGTAAAAATATTTTGTACAAATAAGTACAACGAGCAAACACATGATCCACATGATTGAAGGGCATAGGGATGTACAACAAAGCCTAAGAGTGGAAAGGCATGGGGGGTTTTACAAGTTTGAGGATGTGGCAATAAGGAAGTCAAAATATGTGGCAAGTTCACATGAAATGGCAGAGATTAGAGACGCCAATCACTGGTCACTTTGACATCAAAGATATGGGCATCTATGTTTTCAACATATTACCTCTTGAGTAGGTTAGGATTGTTTTTCAATCTACCTAATATTCAAGAGAATGAAAGGAAATGTGTAGCTTGTTTCACAATGGAGTAGCAAAAAGATGTCATTGACATGATTGGAGCTTGGAGAGCAAAGCATTAAAGCTTCTACATGCAAAAATTTGTATTCCACCATCTACACCATCATTGCAAGAGCTAGGTATTTTTTGCTTCTTATTCATACGTTTACAGAGAAATTATTGGTCTTCATTCATAAGGGAAAGTCGAATACTTAGATGCTTTGAAGAAATTTAAGGCATTCATAGAAAAATGCAAAAGAAAGGTTGAAATTTCCTAGTTAAGAAGTGAAAAGGAATTTGAGATGTACATTGACCTCATGTAAGAAAGGAAAAAGTCAAAAAGATAAAAAAAAAAATGACGGTGGAGGTAGCTACAACAATCATAAAAAACACAAAATATGTTGCATAAAAAATCATTGCTAGATAGTGATTTTCTAAATATCTCACTAGATAAGTGATAAGGCATGGTAAGCCCCAAGGGTTAGCTCAAGTGGTTCTGAGTCATACGTGAAGCTATCCCCAGCGGAGGAGGTCACAGGTTTGAATCGCTTGTTCCCCCTTGGGATTAGGGCTGCCACAGATATCAGGGCCGACGGTTTACCCCATTTGCCATCCATGAAGTGGGGAAGTACTTCGGGGTTTCTCGTGAGACATTACCTCGAAAAAAAAAAAAGTGATAAGACATGGTCCAAGAAGAAATCAAAGGTATGACACTGAAAATCTATGGTTATAATGATGCCACAAGTAGAACATTGTGGCTTGTTAAATATGTTGACCAAGAAAAAACGGAGTCTTTTTTTGTCCTTGCATAAATAAACTGATTTCAAGCAAAGATGTTAGAGAGATGAAAGTTCAAATATGAATTAGGTTGATGGTCATGGGCTTGGCACTGATAAATTGGTGAATTTGCAAGGAATATAAGTGCAAAAAGTTGAACATTGAACACGTGATGTTGTGCAAGTAACATAGGGGATAGGCAACACCTAGCATACTTTGGGAGAATCATGTAAAGAAGGACAAGGTTGAAAATGTAAAGAAATTGTAACTTCCAAGGTCAAGTGATGGGGAAGCAAGTGGAAGGCCGAAAAGAGAAGGCATATAGTGTGTTCAACAAATGATGTGGTTGTTAATATGGTCAGTGGAAATATATAAAGAGGGCCACAAGAGGTGTAATTCGATGGTGATGATCAACTACAAGAGGTGTAATATGCAAGTGTGGACGAGACTCTTTACAAGCTAATGCAAGCTCCAAACACTAGTTTTTCAATGTGATAAACTTTGGTACCTAAGTGTAGAACAAAGTTACCGACTTAATGAAAACTGTGACCTCAAAATGAGAACTTTAGCCCTTAAAACCCATATTTTTGCATTAAAAACATGAAAATCAACCCCCAAATCAAAAGTTGGTGCTACTGGTAGCACCATTTTTTCTAATCGGGTCAAAATTACAACTTTTTTCGAGCATGGCCTTAAAAAATCAAATAGTTGCTCAGAAAAATCTTTAAGTCAACACCTAAATTAAAAAGTGACGCTACCTAAAGCAAATTGTTTTTTCTAAATGTTAAAATTATAGCTAATTACGACCTAATTGAAACTGTGGCCTTGACAACAAATCCCTATGCAAATAAAAAACCCAAAATTGAATCCTAAATGGTCACTTGAAAATTTATTTACTATTTTTTTTAATTTACATTAAAAAATAAATAAAGGAAAAGAAGAAAAAACA
>JASDQU010739791.1:89539-101772 GCA_032191745.1 Picea mariana | reverse complement strand
GATATAGATCGGTTAGAGGGGGCACATCCAACTAGATTATTGATGAGGGTGGGAATAAGGGAACTGAGATGATTAGGGGGGATGGACAGATTCCAATTGATCCAATCCCCATCTGAATTCTAAAGGCATAAATCCATAAGGATGGAGAAACTGTTTGAGCAACACCAATCTTTAAGTGGATACAAGGTCTCTAGATTATTCAGGGGTTCACGATTTAAAATGCGGTCTGTCCAAACATTGATTAACTCTCCATTCCCTGGGGCCTAGGAGAGTTTGGATTTGATAAGGAGAGAAACATTTTTAAGGAGGCGCCAGATTGGAGAGCCAGGGAGGGAGGGTGTTGAAGGAAAATCTCCCTGCGGACAGGTAGATCTCCTCTCGAGGGCTAGACTCTTAACTCTCAAGATAGAAAATGATTATCATGGTCACTAACTTCCTTTTAGATATAGGTGGACTAGTGTGTGAGGAGGAAGGAGAAGAGAAGTACCTTTAATCGACGTTTGTCCCTGCATGACTCGAGTTGAGCTCCAATCTTTCGCTCCTCGATGAATCTTGTAGACAAACAAAGTACGACCACTTCCTACTCTATCAAGATTAGTTCGAAATAGATCTATCTACTAAAGAGACAAATTCATGTAATATCAAACACAAATTAGAAAGAAACAGGCCAAGAAAATCATATTAATGAGGAGAAGAACGTTACTTACAGCTGTAGATGGAATGCGACAGTTCTGCCAAGTCCTCCTTGTCTAACCCTTGCTCGAAAGATCCACGATCAGAATAATGATGGCTTCGCTGATTGTTCTTCACTCTGTTGTGTCTTTCCTATGAGATCATAGGTTTCTGGCTTCCAATCCTTCTCCCATTTCACCATAAGAAACCCTGCTTATATAGCCTTGGAGAGGCCCAACCACTTGAGATATCTTTGGGGTGAGTTGAGGATTTTCCTCCTGTAGTTAAGGATCTTCCTTAAGATCATGGTCTGACTAGGGATTCAAATCCAACTTCCTCCAGGGATGGAAGATATATTTTCCCCATTCTCCTCAACAGACTAACTGCTGCCCAGAATAGGCAGCGCTCTCTCAAAATGGGCATCAGGGCGCTATAATGCTCCCCAGTAGGCTTTAGGGGGGCGCCAACACTCTTAAACTCATCAGATCTCCCTTAGAGGGGCTGTCATAGCGCTATAACGCTCCCAGGTAGTGTAAGAGGGGCATCAGCGCTCCTAAAGGAGGTATAGGGGGGCGCTCTCCTCCAAAAACTCAGTTTTTTGGGTTCTTTCAGATGACAAAAGGTTCATAAGCCTAGTTAACCATTCCTCCTCTTCCAAATCAAGTGTTTGACATGTGTCAAGTGTCCTCTTTATGTCATTATAGGCACGACATAGGCATCATAGCAGTATGCTTTTCTCGACACTTGTGACACTTGTGAGAAAAATGCGACACTTGTAATGACTACACTTGCGACACTATCGAAGTGAGTAATTTCGATGTGTAACAAAGGGGATGGATCCATCAAAACAACGAGGCCTGGAAGAATGGAAGTATTTATTTAGGAGAGATAATTTCCACCAATATGGGTTACCTATGATTAAATGACAAGCTAGCTTATCTCCTAGTGAGTTGTTCATTACTGTTGGATCCTTGATGGCCAATCCTCCTTTACTGAGGGGTTAGAAAAATTATTTCCAATTTATAAGGTGGAATTTTTTTGTATTCGTTTTCACGCCAGCCCAGAGGAAACTTCTTAGTTCTATGGAGATTTTATCCAGGACACCTTTGGGAGCTAGTAGGTCTGGACATTAAAAAATGGAAAGGGAAGAGAGAACTGATTTGATAAGAATAGTTTTCCCTGTAGGATTGAGCTAAGGACCTCCCCAGTTTTGAATTCTTACTAATATTTTCCCAATGATTTCTTGTCAGGCTAGAGATCCATAAGAGCTAAGAAATATTGGCATTCCCAAGTATTTTAAGTAGTTCCATGTAGTGATAATGGGGAAACTGAAAAATTCTGGCAATTTGTTCTTTTATGTGCCTTGGAACATGCCATCCATATATCCTGCATTTGGATATATTCAATTTACCGCCTGAGGATGTAAGGAAGGAGCTGAGAACTTTTTGAAAACGCTTGGCGATATGAATTGAAGCTGAACCAATAGAAGGGCATCATCTGTGAATTGAGAGTGGTTTATTTCTTTTACCCCTCTCGCTATGAGTAAGCCAGGGAGATTTCCCTTTTTCCATTCTTCTTCCAATTTGCGATTGAGAGAATCAGCTAGAAGAATGTAGAGAAAAGGGGAGAGGGGGAAACCTTGGTGAAGGCCTCTGCTGGCCTTGAAAAAATTTGAGGGGCTCCCATTAGGGAGAGGAGAGATCCAAGGTGCACTGATGCAAGATCTAATCCAATTAATAAATTCTTCAGAGAAACGATACACTTTGAGGACTGAAAAAAGGAAATTGTGCTTGACCTGATCAAAGGCGTTTTCCATGTCGAGTTTAACAACCATACTTGGAGCTTTAGATTTCTTACTAGAGTGGATGGATTCCTGAACTAGCATGATGTTGTCTGTTATCTGCTTGTCCTTTAAAAAACCGCTCTGATTTTCTAAAATTAGCTTTGTGAGCAGGGGATTGAGTTAGGTTGCAATGATCTTGGTGAGAATTTTGTATGAAGAGTTACAGAGGAATATAGGGAAAAAGCGAGAGAAATTGGAAGGATTGGACTCTTTGTGGATAAGGGAAAGAAAGGTGGAATTATTTGCTCCTCGTATTTTCTATTTGTGCAAGGTATAGTTTATCATTCTCTTCAGATCCCGTTTGATGATGTCCCAGAAGGAGCAGTAGAACCTGATTGGAAAGCCATCAGGTCCAGGATCTTTATCAGGGTCCAAGCTCCAGACTGCTTTGATTATTTCTTCTTTTGTTATGTCCTTGACTAATTGATTATTTTCATGGTCTGAAACTATACTTGTGATGTTGGAAAGCATGTCAGTAACATCTTCAGTGGTTGCTGATATAGATTGTTGAAATGGCGAAAAGACTCTTCTTTGAATTGATCAAAATAATCAATTTTCTTCCCTGTACTTAAGGTAATGGAGGTGACTGTGTTTTTTTTTCTTCGAGATTGAGATTTCTTGTAGAATAAAGAGGTGTTTGAATCCCCCTCTATTATCCAGAGGCTTCTAGATTTCAGCCGCCAATGTTCTTCTTCTCTACGCAAGGTGTGTTGAAGATGCTGCTGTGCCTCTTTTTCTCGGTTCAATAGTGTTTTTGTAACCGTTTCTATTTCAATTTGTTGCTGAATTCTCCTGATATGCTCTATTTTTTCTTTCTTTTCTTGTTGGGGAGGAATGAACGAGTTTTTTACCCATTCTTTGAGTGAATATTTAAATGCTTTGAGCTTGCTTTCCCAGACAAAATTCGGGGAACCAGAGAAGGGAGTGGTCCACGCATTTGTGACTAAAGGAGAGATGGCTGGATTGTCCAACCAAAGTTGATTGAAACGAAAGGGGAGGGGGACAAAGTTTTGAGGAGAAAGGAAGGAGAGGGAGACAGGTTTATGGTCTGAGACAACGAAAGGAAGGAGAGGGAGATAAGTTTATGATCTAAGACAACGAAAGGGAGGATTAGAGAGGAAACAACATAGGGGGAGAGAAGAAAGTTGATACTAATAAGAAAACGATCTAGGTGGGTTGCTATATGGTTAAGGCCATCGCATCTATTGTTCCAAGTATATTTTCCTTTTGAAGGTTTGATGTCTTGAATATCCCAATCTGAGATGAGAACGGTGAGGTTTTCTCAGAAAGGGTCTCTTACTTTACTTCCCCCTTTGTTTTCCCCTGGATTGAGGTGGGTGTTGAAATCACCCCCAACTATGAAAGAGGAAGGATCTATGGAGTTTATGAGTTCTGAAAGGGAATTCTAGATGGCCATTTTGTCTTTGTAAGAGTTTGGCATGTAAACATTAACAACAAAAATGATACTATTATTGTCCTTGTTTTTTAGAACTGTTAAGAGCCAGTTTTGGGTTTCCAATATTACCTCAGAAGTCCAGATTTGCTCGTTCCAAAGAGTTGCGATGCCGCCAGAGGCTCCATGAGAGATAACAGCTGCCCCGCCTGTGGTATTGTAAACTTTTTTTTTTTGCTTCTAGAAGAGATGAAGAGTCCAGTTTGTTTTTCTAAAGGAGAATAACTAAGGGGATGGCCATTTTGTTTAGGTCTTTTAGCGCTTTGGCTTTAGATTTGCTACTGAAGCCCCTACAGTTCCAAGAGATAAAGATCATTAGAGGGGGGTGGAGGAGGCTCAACTACCATAAGTCGAGTGATCCATTCCTCTAGTTCCTTCTTTTCGTGTTGATGTGTGTATAATGTTTTCTATGGTTTGCTGCTTTCCTTGTGCCTTTTCTTTTGAGGTTGCTTCCTCTCTAAATTCCTTGTTCGTTCGTCGCCCCGATTTTCTTGGTTTCTCTGGTGGGATTTCTCCTTCTTCTTTTTCTTGAGTATGTTGAGTTTGCAAGTGGGGAGTTGCATTTCCTTGATGTGATGATCCTTGCGATCCCTCCATGGAGGGGTCATATTGATCTGACTCATCAACAAAGCTGACCGAGGTTGGGGCAGAGGGAGGAGGAGGGTCAAAGACTATAACTGGGGGTGGATTTTGTTTTAAAGAGGATTCTCTGAGCAGATCAAAGGGGTTGTGAGTGAGGGGAAGAGGGGGGTTGGGTAGAAAAGAGGGAGCTTTAATTGGAGGGGATTTCAGAGGGGGGTTTTGACGTGAGGGATTAGGGTTGGGCGGGGGACCTGAGGGACCTCGATGTGATCCAGAGTTTTTTCCGCTCAAAAATTTCTTCCATACCTTCTTACATCCATCTCCCTAATGTGATGTATTGACTTCTGGGGTTTTTTTATTACTGGGGCAATTCTTTGCAAAATGTCCATATTCATGAAATGATTTTCATTTGAACGAGAGATGCTCATACTCTAATTTCTGAATGTGGATCCAGTCATACAACTTTAGTTTGATTGCTTTCGGAAGCCCTTTTTATAGATCTACTTCCATAAAGATCCTAGCACAGGAATAAAGACTTGATCTGAGTTCTTCCCTATCGATGAATTTTCCCAGGGTATCTCCAATTATTTTCAGAACTTCATCGCCCCAACAAGGGAAAGGCAGATGGGGAAGTCCTACCCATACTGGCACTACAAAGGGAATTTCATTTGCTGGGTTGAAATCTGGCATCCATTTGTTTAGGTATAACCCTCTTGGGCCAAAGAAGTAGAGGCCATTTCTAAAAATGAGATCTATATCTGATTTAAGCTCAAAGTAAAAGATATAAAAACCCTTACCACAAAAGAAGTGATTCATGTGTCCTTGGACCAAGGGGTGCTAGTTCCGCTCAATCCAAATATCTATCTGCCGAGGTGAGGGCCATAGACCCATAAATTTGCCGACAAGCGCTCTAGAGGCAAAAGAGAGAGATTTTCTTCTCGCGGAGGTGCTAGGGATTGAAACTTCTGGGACCTGATCCAATTTCTTTACAAACTGAGAGGAGCTGGAGCGCGGCGGGGGACTGAGCAATCCCACTAGATCCTTGAAGGCTACAACCTCATCGAGGAAATCCGGGGGGGGGGATCCTGATCATGAATCATTGAGGCCATGGGGGCCGAGGTATGAGTGGCACAACCGATGAGCTAGGGTTGCAGAGCTGTGTTTTTCCGTGTGAGTGAGGAAATTTCAATAATGTTAAAAAAAAAGAGTTTTAGGTTTGAAAAAAATTAAAAAAACAAAACAAGAAAAAACACCATAATTTTTTTTTAAAAATTAAAGAAAAACAACAAATTTTGAAAAAATATATGTTGATACTACTAAGAAGATTCAAAATGTAAAAAAACTACATGGAAAAAAATGCTACTAGTAGCACCACTTTTTGAAACAAGGGTAAAAAATCCACCACCAGATGCAACATCTAAAAAATGAGAAATCTAGAAGGTTCTCATCAAATTGGTAACTATGTTTCATAATTAACTAAGTATATCTCCTTTTTCTTTTGATTTATTCTTTCAATGGACTCCAAAATATAAGGAAAATTTTCACTAAGCTCACAAATTATAGGAGGTTTTCTATTTCAAAATCACATATACTACCTGAAAATAGAAGCAACAATCCATGGGATTAGGGTCCTTAATAACACTATCATCATTATGCTCAACAAACAAGGGAGTTGAGGAAGGCATACTAGACACAATCATGTATCATTTCTTCTGCGAGAACAAAAGATAAGGTTTCTCTATCATCATGTTATTTCTCTAAATAGTCCTCCTCAACATTAGAAACATCATCACACGATTCTTCTTCAATGCATGAGAATCCTTTGTATGTATAGAACCATCTTCAAAATGGTTGCCAACTTGATAGTCTTATCACTAAGCATTTCATAAAACATTCTTCACGCATTGTCTTGTGTACTTTTCTTAAAAGGAACCCGAAATTATAATTAAAAGTAAAAAAAAATACAAATGTAAAAAACAAGCTTCATCTTGTTTGAGTAATGGATCTATCTTAAAAACTTCATGCACAATATTCAAATTTTCAAGAAAATTAGTAAATTTATCCAAGTGTGCCTCAATAATGATTGCACACTCCCCATCAAAGCGTGGAAGATGCTTTTGATACTTATAAGAAATTTCATGTGAATGCTCCGAAATGGAAATAAAATCAAGAGGCACACAAGTCAGAACATATTAGGAAAGGCATTGATAAAAGAAGTTTAACCAAAAATCTTTTGAAAACAATACTAAAGACATAACATGAATTGTAACTAAAAATAGAGGTAAAAATTCATTATTGAAACTTCTTCTTCCTACCTATTTGGTTAGTTCCTACCTAATAGAGTTATATGTAAATACAATTATAAATTTCTCACCTTAGTATGTGTAGTTGTATTACAAATTAGAATACCTAGCTAAACTCTCTGGCAACAATGCCCAAATGTTATCACCCAAAATTTGCTCCCTACAAAAGCTGAAAGGAATCTAGAAATACTAGAAAGTAAACATTACCTCAATTACTTCCCCTCACTTCAATGTTAGTTTTTTCTAACTTCATATCGGTAATCCCTAAATGATCAAGGAATCAATACTTGGAAAAGGAAATGATAAGTAACACCCAAAACCAATATTAACATTATTGTTCTAAATAAATCTACAACTAAATGTAAATAAGAACAAGCTTAAAAGTGTCATGAATGAAGAAAATATGCACAAAAAATTATGTGGATTCTTATGCTAACCATGGCCACAAATCCCAATGCAATGACACACTAAAACCATGCTAATAAGTTGCATACAAAATTTACACCATGTTGATACGACTATTCTAAAGTTGTAAATACTAATTTAATGACACGATAAATAATGTGGAATTTTAATATGATGTTCGGCATGCAACCTAATGCAATTATAATGAACAATTAATGAAAGAAAAACACGAATAACAAGATGTTAGGTTTTTTTTTTCCCGTAAATGTAATTTAATATGATATTTTTTTTTGTTATGATTTATGTTTTATGTTAGTGTATTTGTGTTTTGTATGCATCCAAATTGAGCAAAGGGATAATTCCTCTCTCTTTTTGCATGAACTGCAAGAAACCACAAATTTATTCTTGTTGTAATTTTACAATAAATAACTGAAACAAAAAACATAAATGCATAATTAATATGCTTAAGATGCACACATTTCAATAAGATAAAATATGTTCACTTTTTAAGTGAGCAATCAATAGCTAAAAGTGACTTAAAGAATGCCTTAATAGAGTTTAAAATATGAATGGAAGAAAGCAAGCAAGGTGGAAGAAAGATCCAATTCCTAATGTTTAAGTTCTATCTAAAACAAAATTAAAACCAAAAGTTTATAAAAATTATTGAAATTCTCACACAAAAAGAATAAGAGATAGTTGCCAAAAATTTGTCTGATTATCTTTATTACCAAGGGTTGTATGAAAAATGAAGTCCTTGATTAGTTCATACAAGAAAAAACTCTCCAACGATCAATTGGATGGGATAGGTACAATCACGATCCAACAAAGAAGTCTCCAACTATCACATGTACAATATGCGAGCTCTCAAATCACTCTCTCAAAAAAGAATAAGTAATGAAAGGGGCAAAGGAAATAATCAACAATTCTCTAGTGTTCAATCACTCACTTAAAAAAATTTCCCTTGCCCCTTCATTTCTTGTACAATATATAGAATAATAAGAGAGAGAAATAGGAAATATATAAAAATAGATAGATCCAAGTATAACACTCCTCCTATGTGGTCAAAATAGAAGAACATGCTAAATTTGTCTCCAAAAGTTTAACCCTCCTTCTAAGATAACAACCTTATCCTTCTTCCTTCTAAATTTGCCCACAATTTATTTTTCTAGAGAGCACCCTCTCATAATCAATAATAATCATATAGGGTGCACCCCACTATCCAAAATAACCTCTTCCTTTTACATAAATAGTAAGCATGCAATAAAAGGATCAAAAAGTAAAAAATTCCTTTTTATTTATATTTCCCTTCCTATCCTTTTACTTAATTTTTTTTTTATATTATCATTAATTGTTTCAAGATGTTTGAGAGGAGTTCCAACCTCATCGAACATCATGTGAAGAAAAAAAAACTTCACATCCCATCCAAAATTCAGTAGACTTAGCATTTCTTAGGATTCCAACAAACTAAATTGCACTAAACCAAAGACAAGTCCACTAAACCATAAAAAAAGTTCAAATGTGACCACTTCACCATGCAAAAATGCATCCGATCCTTGGAATTTCAAAGTGCTTGGAATGGTCTGAAATCAAAAACTAATGTTGCTTTCCATACTGGATATCCAAAAGTGTAGTCACCCTAAAAATAACCCAAAAATACACGGTCTCAGAATCTAATGAAACTCGAACCATATAAGGCAAATATCCCAACTAGTTACTCAAATAGGTTATCAACTAGCCAATCAAAACACTCTAAAAAAATGCTAAAAATAGTAGCCATTAAAATATAAATTGTTGAAAATACCAACTTCTTGGATTTGCCCCAAATATTGAACATCATGGATATCTCCCAAAATGGTATCCAAAATTGTGATCAAATCATGAAAAATATAATTTCCAAGAAATGGAAAAATTCAACATCGTGAATCTTGAAATCAATAAACTACAAGAGACCACCCTAATCATACCCTTTGGGGTCTTCAACCTCCCACAATTGTTCAAAATGCTAGAAGAAACCATCTAAGTAGGGAACCTTTTTCCATTGAATCACTTTCCCAATTGTACCTATGATATAACCCGTTCAATAAATTGTTCAACCATCTATCCCTAAGTAACAAAAGCATGCAACCATGTACCAAGTTTTAAAGGAACTTTGTGAACTGTTGATCTCATGTCAATGGACAAACCAATCAATCCATATTGTAATTATACCCACAAATGAACAAATATAGGAACTCTTATTGGATTTTGAAAAAATCCAATCTTGATGCTACACTAGCTCCAATTGGGGAAACCATCCCCTCATGGGATGTTGAGAATCCCAAAAATCTGGAAGAAGAAGACTTGTAAGATAAGACCATAATAAATCCAAATTGAATAGGGATCACATGTTCAACATTCAAATATATATATTTAATGTAAGCCAATAAATGCCAAAATAAATACAACCCCTAACCTACAACTCTCTACATGTATGAATCTACATAGTGGGATAATGAGTCGATGTCAATCGTGTGAGAAATTATCTAGTGAAAAACCACTAATGTTAATCCTTGCTAGAAACAAGGAAACCAACCATTAATGCTAATGGACTCCAAGATACTTTATTTAACCCTTCATCAATCATTCATTATCTAAGAACAATAATCACATATCAACTCAAATCACAATGCACAAAGTTTAACATGGAAGCCCAATTGGGACAAAACGATAAAACTTTTCTTTAAAAATGTATGTAGGCACCAACCTATTGGAGACACCAATCTCCTTAACTGAGCACTAACTCAACAATATGTAGGCACCCACCAGTTGGAGACACCAATCTCCTCAACTGAGCACCAACTCGACAAAACATGTAGGCACCAACCTATTGTTACAATATTTGCAAGCACCAACCTGCTGGAGACACCAATCCCCTCACTTGAGCTCCAAATCAACAAGGTATGTGTAGACACCAATCCAATATCTTCATACACAAAGTACTTCTGACTTCACTTGCATGCTTCATACTTCAGACATAGCCTCAAACCCTAGTCACATTTACCCTTCATGCCCTAGCGAGCCTCATAGAATTATTCCCAAAATATGATCCCTACTCCAACATCAAAACCTAAAAATATTGCACATGGAAACATCACATAACTTCAGTCCTTCATAGAACACCTTGAGAGAAAGAAAATCCCAAGAAAACCTCTCAGACTTCTCTTGCACACCTTTAGATCCCAAAAATACACCCCAACTCCTTTATTGCAAATCAGATCACTTTTTTGCACCTCATACTTTATCTCTTGCTTGATTGCACTACAAATTTGCACATTGTCCTCTATTTATAGTATTTTTTTCCTCACTTTCAGAGCCAACCTATAAAGACTGACTGCGTTGAACTGAATTTTCTGGCTGGGTTGTCGGACAAGAAAATTCATATCTCCTCATTCCTATGGAGTTAGAGGGAATGAAATATACTGTTGGAAAGGTCTCAGAATAAGATTTCCAACCATATAACATATTCTCCCATTTGAGCTAGGTATATAGGGTAAAAATTCCTTCAAAGATAGGGTATCCAAATTGACCATAAAAAATACAAAAAACAATATTTCCAACAATCTCCATATTGAAATATTTATCTTGGACATATGTATCCTCCCCCTATCTTTGACATCAATGACAACAATATTTCCAAAAATATCCCTCTTTGTCATTGATGGAAACCCTAGTAAATTTTGGTACTCCCCTTGTCTACAACTTTCCTTGTGTCTGCAATTACTCATCTATCTATAACTTCTCCCCCTTTGACATCAATGGAAAAGGGTTTCTCCTCCTCAACTTGTGCTTCTCTTTACTGGTGAGATGAGAGAGATATCACTCCCATACAACATTTTTCTCCTTTTACTTCATCAAGTATGTATACATTTGCTTGAGCTTCTATTTGTATTTTCCACTAATCTTCCTAAAGATGCTTTCCTTATCTCACACCCTTTAGAATGAAATGTAAGGTTGTAATATTGATCGCACATTTGAGTGACACTTATAATATTGTTCAACTCTCTTGATATTGGATGATTGTATCTTCCTCTTGGAGGTTTATCCCTCCCTTTACACTTGGAAACTGTAGCTGCTTGTGGAAGTCATTACTTCCCTTGAACAATAACTATTGATTATTTCTCATATATTGTGCATGGTGTATTGTGGTGTATTGGTGTAAATCTTATACTATTGTTCATTGCTCATTGGATATAGTTGAATGGTTTAAGTATAAGTTGAAAAAGGTTTTAAATTGTACTTGATACTGATTCACCCCCCTCTCAGTATCAACAATTGGTATCAGAGCAGGTTGCCTTCAAAACAGTTTAACCACTGGAAGGAAAATCCTGAGCAGAGATGGATGACCATGAGCACATTTCAAATGGGATTCAAAAATTTGATGGAAGAAATTATGCATACTGGAGTGATAGAGTGAAAACTTACCTAATGGATTTGGGAGTAGACATTTGGTACTCAGTTGTAAATGGCTATGTAATCCCAAATAATGCTCCAGCCGATCCAAATGAGAAGAATCTTATGAGTTGTAATTCAAAAGCCAGACATGTTATTCTAGCAACATTGGCACCAACCATTGCTAGCAAAGTGATGGGATGCAGCACTGCTAAAGAGGTATGGGACAAACTCAAGAATATCTACGAAGGTGATCCAAAAGTTAAGCAGGTCAAGCTTCAACGACATAGAGTAGAATTTGAAAATTTGAAGATGAATGAAAATGAAAATATTGCAACCTATATTCTTAGAGTTGATGAAGTTGTTAATGAAATCATAGGATTAGGTGAAGAGATCGATGAATCGTTGGTTGTACAAAAAGTGTTGAGATCACTTCTCTTGAAGTATGATGCTAAGGTCTCTGCCATTGAAGAAACTAGGGACTTGACCAAAATGACAATGGATGAATTACATGGGACTCTTATGGCATATGAAATGAGAACAGGTA
>JASDQU010739791.1:53329-66553 GCA_032191745.1 Picea mariana | reverse complement strand
GAGGACTATCACAGGGGGCACCTGTTGCTAGGAATTTTGGGCTCGGGGGCCAGGAAACCGCAAGGAACCCTGGGGCTAGGGAGCTGGATAGGCTGTTCCTAGCTAGCTGGGGGGTTAGTCAGTTTTGGGTAGAGTATCAGAACAACATCAGGTTGAGGTAGATATGTTTTAATTAACATCATTATTATGCTGTTGTTCATTATTTATATATATTGTTCATAACAATTATGCTGAATATGTTGTTTATTATCATGCTGCTTATAAATTTTAATTCTGTTGAACATTGTTATATGCTGAATAATGAATTGTAAAGAAGTTAGGATAGCATTTCTATATTTTAATTTATGTTTATAAGGCTCTGTTTGGACAGGCCTTACATGATGACAGGTTAAGCCAGAAATTTGCAAAGGATATGCAGAATGAATTTGAAATGTGATGCAGACCCTCGACCCTCAGGCCAATATCCGCATAGGATCGATCTTCTTCGAATCCGCAGAACTGAATTGGTTCTTTCAGGCCCTCACTGGAACTCCACGAATTCGATCCATAGGTCCTTCCATGAAAACCCCACCTGCACAAACATGCAATAGGTGCGAGTCTTCACCCCACGCAACCACAACGTTGTGGCTGTATTGGGATTTCGGTAACCGAAAGTTTGAAATGCAGCGACCCAAACCACTGCCTCCTCTACTTCTCGAACCCTGAGATGTTGAAATGCCAAAAAGGGGTGCTATTCCTCCGAATGCTTTCGAGATTTTGCGGTAACGTGAGTCGGGACTCCACGTCTCCCAACTCCTGGCCTCTCGAACACCCGGGGCCCGAGATGATGAAATGACGGTCCACGACAAAGCGCTAATGGCTTTCACGATTTGGGAAACCACGATGCAAGCGTTCCCCCTTTTCTCTGTCTTTCGAATCCCCAGTGTCCGAAACCCCGAATTCCTGAAATGGCTCAGATATTTTTCAGGATTTAGCGAACCGAAAGTTCACGACATAGTGACTCCAAAATCACTCGTCACTCCAATCCCTGAATTCTGATATGGGAATTCACACACGAGATCCAACGGCTCTCGATGAGTTAGATCAAATGGTCCAGATCCTTTTCGGAGTTTCGTGAACCAGGAGTTCACGATGCAGTGATTCCAAAATCACTTGTCGCTCTAAACCTCGAACTCCAAAATGTCGAAATGCCAAAATGGGCTCAACGACAGTTAACCCCTGACCAAACCCCGGTCCATGTGACTGCTTCCTCTGAAACACAACCCTACTCCAAAGACACGTCACGTTTCACGACTTCGGGGTTTTTCAACGCAAAGTGCCCTGTTTCCTTGTCATTGGAGTTGCCGAAATGCCGAACCTTGAAATACTAAAATGCCAAAATTACATTCAGCCTTAACCTTCTCACAGATCTATGAGATCCGACGGTCCACAAGATTTTCGACACTTCTCCACGAAGCATCTCCACCATCCATTTCAGCTCTTCTCCTGCGCGACCTCTGAGAGGTTAAATTCCGTGCGCCTTCCTCCGGATCTGATGGCTATCGGTCCTTTGCACTAGATCTAACGGCCCAAATCTATTTCTCTTCCTTGTGCTCTCTCCTCTTGTTGTCCGGACGTGAAACTCAATGATCCAGATCTCGTCTCTCCAGCTGATATAATGGCAGTTGTGCTCCCTCCTGAGCTTGAGAACTTCCTTCCTCCCCTTGGGAGATTTTCTGAGGTCTCAAAGGCCTCCACCTTTGCTTCCTTTGTGAGCTCAATTCCCTTGGATATCGCCTGCATTCTAGGAATGCTATCCCTCCTGAGCTTGTTCACTCTGAAACCAAAAAGGTTTTATGACCTCTGAACTCCTTGCAGGGTCCCTGCACACAACTGTGTTATCCGTCCTGAGCTTTATTTACCCGAGCCTCTAGGGGACTCGCCCTTCTGTGTCCTCAAAGGGAAATTTGGTGTCTTCTTGACGACCTTCTGCTCAAGCCTTCCTTGTTGAGCTTAACAGAGTATTCAATAACTATGTGGGTATCTCTCTTTGACACTTATCTTCCCCAACAGAACTCGAAAAGAGTCCTTCTGTGCACTTTATGCATCTTCTTGATGCCCTCCTGGAAGAGTTTCACAGAACTTCAGAGGTTCTGTCTTCCCTGAACTTGAAATAGAGCTCCTCCTGTGCACTCCTTGCACTCGCTCGATGCCCTCCTAGCAGAACTCTATAGAACCTTCAGTGATTATGTTATCTTTGTGCCTTCCTCTGCACAGTCTTACCTCCAAGGTGTTCAACAACCTTGAGGCTTCTTCCTTGAGTTAATGACTTCAGCTAGTGCGCCCTCCTGGCACGTATTTGTCTGAAATTCTGCAGAATTCAGAAGTGCACTCCAGCACTGGTTTTCAGAGACCACAATACTCTATCATGCACTCTTGCATGAAGCCACAAAGAATCCAAACCTGAAATCAAAGAACTCAGAGATAGTAAATTCTATCTATCCCTGCAAATTCAAATCTACTCATACATCTACAACATATCATCAACACATAAAGACATTCATTCATGAACTCACAAACACATGAACAACAACATGCAGGAAAAACTGCTCTGTTTGTATTAATATGAAATGCCTCTTTACAATGTGAGCTCAGACTACAACAACGTCACGACTTCCTCTCTTCTCCCTATCCTTTCTGTTCTTCTCTACCTCTTTACTGACTAACTACCTATAGGTACAAAGGTTCTTTTTACAAAAGGGGGCTCCTCGGGTGCTTCCCTCCATCCTCACCAACTCTCATTAATTTACATTCAATTACATTGAATGGCTGTCTAGTTCGAATCAGATCTAGATCTCAGCCTTACAACCATTTAAGGAAACCTTTATCTAAAGCCTACACACATGCATGGCTTTTGGCTCTTTGGCCTTACAACATTTAATACAATTTCAAAATTTGAAAAATGAGAGGACTGCGCCTCTCTCCTTCCATTGAATGCATGCTTTGATGTGTTGGCTGGATGGCACGTAGCTGGCTTGGAGCGATGCTCCTGCATCAAAATGTCATTACTTGGAGAATTATGCTTCTTTCTAGGACTTCAGATACGTCAAAGCAACCAAGGAATTTTTATTTCTCAAACCAAGTATATCAGATAAATGCTAAATAGGTTCCGAATGGAAGATTGCAAACTAGTTATCACTCCCATACAAACCAGTTGCAAGTTAATAAAAGATGATGATTCAAAGTATACATATCATAGGCAATACAGGTTAATGATTGGTAGCCTACTATATGTGACAACATCCAGACTAGATGTAATGTAGGCAGTTGGACAGGTGGCAGGATTTCAAGAAGCACCAAAGGAATCATATGTGTTAGCAGTGAAGAGGATTTTCAGATATCTCAAAGAAACATAAGAGTTTGGATTATGGTATCCAAAAGGAAAGGATCTATATTTTATTTCCTACACAGATGCATATTGGGCATGTTGTACTGATGACCGATGAAGCACCATTGGAGCAATGTTCTACTTGGGTGATTTTTTAGTATCATGTCTAAGAAATAAACAATCATCAGTATCTCTATCTATAGCCGAGGCAGAGTATATTGCAGCAACAACATGATGTACACAGGTTCTTTGGATGAAACAAACTCTGACAAATATACAGGTTGAGTATGATGAGCCCATTCTAATCTATTGTGATAATACAAGCACCATCAATATCTCAAAGAACCCAATGATGCACTCCAAGACGAAGCATATTTCAATCAAGTATCACTTTCTATGGGAACAAGTTGCAGAAAAGAACATCAGAGTTGAGTATGTGGGCACAAAAGAATAAGTGGAAATCATATTTACAAAACCACTTTCACGGGAAGCCTTTGTGTATCTTCGCCAGAGAATCATAGTTATTTCTACTCCAAAATGAATTCTTTTGAATGCTTATCTTATATGTCTTATATGTACATGAGGAAGCACCATAAAGAGGACAGTTTAGCTAGGGGGTAGCAACCTCGAATGGAAAGATACCTTTGCCATTGATGACAAAGGGGGAGAGATTTATCAGATGCAGAGGACAGAGGAATGATTCCAGGGACAACAATGGTCACATAGATGCAGAGGACAGAGGCATGGTTCCAGGGGGAGCATGAGTGATATGACTTCAGTATTGCATGAAATGATTTCAGTATTGCATCAGAGTGTTTCCATCAATGAAAAAGGGGGAGATTGTTGATTAAGGTTGGTTGTCATTGATTTCAACCCTTGAAGAAAGTCCGATAGATAATTTTGGTAAAAAAAAGGTTTGGGTAATGGACCCAAGGTTGTTTCATGTATAATGGTATGAGTTTTAATATATTTGAAGGTAATACTATTCTATATGGATAGTACATGTCATGCCATTTCTGGTGGTATGTGGAATGTCACATAACTCCTCATGGTTTGAGAGTTATGGCCTTACAAAGTTGGAGGACCCTCATATGTTGGCTTGAAGCCCCTATAAATGGGTTAAGTGGCCTATAAATGGGTTAAGTGACCTAGAAATGGGTTAAGTGACCTAGAAGATGGAGAGTATAAATAAGAGGCAAGGCTCTCTCATTTCACATCACATTTGAGAAGATTGAATATCTATAGGTGACTGAGGTAACCAAAGGATATCTAATCTGAATTTCAGAGGAAGGTGAAGAAAAGAAGGCCGGAATTCAAGGAAGGATAAATTCTTTTGATGATGCTTTCTAAGGTATGTTATTTATAGGTCATCTCACCATTTTATAAATAACTTTTTTTCTAGAATGATTAAAACTGTGAAATTTCTATTCCATTGAGGAAACATATCCAAGTATATGTGTTAAAAAATTCATCTTGTGGGTCATTGTATTTTTGGAGTTACACTCCGTGGAAAATAGGGTTTGTGGCTAGTCTCGAAACTAGTCTAAAACAAGTGTTTCAGGTAAAAAATTCATAACTTCTTCATAACAGATCAAAATTCAATAAGACTAAATGTGTTGGTTAGAGTATAGTCTGTAGTATGCTGTGTAAAATTTTCAGATCAATTCAAAAAATATACCATGTGGGGCACGCTCTACAAGGACACTCTCTAGAATAAGCCATAATTCAACAAGGTATGTCATTTTTGCTATAACACATTTTCTGAGAGGTTCCAAGTAGTGAAACCTGGAGGAATTACATAAAACACACTGAAGAACATTGTGTATCATTTTCATATATTTATTCATTACAGGTACACAGTTATGATTATTTCAAGTTAGGGTTGTTGACTAATCCAAAACTAGTCATGTGAGACTAAAGAAAAGTTTGATGAAAATGCTAGTCTCTTATTGTTAAAGTTAAGGAAGGTTTGAAGGTATGTGATCATATACACCAGGTCTATTGCAGAGTTACAAAACATATTTGGATGATGATATTGATGAGGTCTTTTGGTTGAGGTACATGTTGGGTACATGGTTGAGACAAGTAGTTGATGAGTTGGCACATACATGAGGTGTATATTTGATGATGTTGGTACATATTGACGAGTCATAGTTGATGAGTATTTGACACATGATCGGTACATATTTGATACATGGTTGGATGCACTTGTTTATGGTACAGGTTGATTACAATTTGTTCAGTACAGGTTGGTGCATGGTTGATGCACTTGTTTATGGTACATGTTGATTACAGGTTGAGGTRCAGGTTGATGCATGGTTGATGCATAGTTCAGGTTTATTGGTACATGTTTACAATGGTATATCTCATAGTGATAGTGTGACAGTGGTTCCATCATTCTACTTCTACTTTAGGGTGGTTGGACRGGACAAGGACATGTGGTTGTAGCCACATTCTGGTTGTATCGGAGAACATAGGGGGTTGTAGCCTCCTTTTGGTTGTAGCTAGAGAATAGGGGATTTGGAGCTTCCTTCAGGTTGAAGCCTGAGAAACAAGGGGGTTGGAGCCTCCTTCTAGTGTAGCTGGAAAACAAAGGAAGTTGGTTCTTCCAGTGAGTGTAATTCTTCAAGACATATAAGAAAAAACATTCTGTGGTTTTCTCCCACTTTGGGTTCCCACGTAAAACACCGATGTACTGTGTATGTGTATGATTGGTCATTTGTTCATTACTTATTTAGTCTACGGTTATTGGATGAAAATGCTACATTGATATAAAACTTGGATTATATGGTTAAAAAGGATTTTATTTATCTATTACTGATTCACCCCCCTCTTAGTAATCCAACAATCTCCTCATTCCTAGGGAGTTAGAGGGAATTCCATATATTGTTGGAAAGGTACCAAAATAATATTTCCAACCATATAACCCATTGTCCCATTTGAACTAGGCATATAAGGTAAAAATTCCTTCAAATATAGGGTACCCAAACTGAGCATCAAAAATCCAAAAACAATATTTCCAACAGTCTCCATCTTGCAATATTTATCTTGGAAATATGTAGTCTCCCTTTTTCTTTGACATCAATGACAACAATATTTCCAAAAATCTCCCCTTTTTTCATTGATTGCAACCCTTAGTCAATTATTATACTCCCCTTGTCTGTAACTTTCCTAGTTTTTGCATTTATTCCTCTATCTGCAACTTATCCCCCTTTGACATCAATGGAAATGGGATTCTCCCCTTGATCTTGTGCTTCCCTTTGTTGACGAGATGAGAGAGATATCACACCCATACAACATTTTTATCCTTTTAATTCATCTATTATGTATACATTGCTTGAGGTTCTATTTGCATTTTCCACTAATCTTCTTGAAGTTGCTTTCCTTATCTCACACCCTTTAGAATGAAATGTGAGGTTGTAACCTTGATCACACATTCGAATGACACTTAGAATATTATTCTTTAACCCTTCAACATTCAATAAATTATATTTCTTTGTATTTCTATTATCAATACTAACAATACCTTTTCCAACTATCCTTGCATAAGCATTATCTCCAAATGTAACATTGCCTCCTTTGTCTTCCTTCAAGGTGAGAAACTTGCCCTGGTCCCATGTCATGTGTTTTGAACATCCACTGTCAATGTACCAATGGTTCCCTTTATTTTGAGAATAAAGCGAAGTCCACATTCTTCCTTCTTTGATTCTTCTTTCTTCCTTTTCCATACCTTGGTGTATTCTTAACTTTATTATTCTACTTCTACAATCACGTGATATATGCCCATATTTATTGTAACTATAGCATTTAGTATCAATTAGAGGAGAAAATTAATTGTAGTTCATGTTAGAAAACCCATGAGAACTTCTGGTTTTGTTGCTCATATAATCATCCTTTGAGGTTTTGTAAGAACCTCTATTTCTATATCCCACATGATCACTTCTTGCATAAGATCTATAATCTAGTGCTTTAAGACCAAAATTATTGGAAGAAAAACAATATCCAAGAAAGACATTTTGGTACCAGTTTATGAAAGGTATTCTTAGTGGAATAACTCTTTGTTGGCAGCAATGATATAATTACTATTGTTTATAAGCTTCCTACATAGGGTCTCTAAATTTTCATTACTCGTCATGAGCATTGTCACTAAACGATACTTGTCACTTATCGCTTTTTACATATCCTCTTTTCGATTTTTGTTTTCATGACTGTAAGCATGACAACTCGCAGCTGGAGTTGACATTTTGTTTTGATTTTGATTAAAGGAAAATTGCTCATGTGGTTTATTATACAATTGTCATATTTTTTCTATGAACATGATTGTTCTCCTTGTTTATGACCCCTTGGTTCTTAACATGCCTTGGTTGCATAAGTGAAATACCCTAATTCATTAATATTCAATTTTTGTATTGATATTGATGGATTTTTGATTCATGACACTTTGAATTATTCAATTTTTATTCGATGCACTTACCTTTGTAATCAAACTATGAATGCGCGCATTATGGTTTTCAAAGTGTTATGATCCTATCACGTACCCAATGCCAAGGTGGCATACGACATGTACAACATGCCATTACTCTTCTGCATGGTCTTGGGCTTCACAATTTTTTCTCGCACACATTGTAATTAACACCTCTGCCCACCATTTGAACTGTCACAACATTGTTTTGATAAGGCTCGGGGTTATGGCTCTGTGGCTTTCTACCAAACCCTACCTGTGTATTATCTGTTAATTACCAGTCTATTCAACATGGCTGCAGTGGTGAGGGTCGAGTTGAATGGCACCCAAACCATATTATCATTTGATAACATCAGGCAGGATTTAGAGAGGAACGGTTGGCATTTATTCATCGAAAAATTTGAGGGTTTCAATCTTCGAGTCACCCAGGAGTTTTCCTTGACCTTCAATGGCTGCAGGGCAAAGATAGGTGACATGCAGTTAGAAGTAACAGAAGATTTCTTAAGCCAAGCCACGGGTTTTCCAGCTGTCGGGAAAAAATGGTTCAAGAATGCGAAAGTTGAAGAGGTCCCCCGGACTTTGATGTTCACCTCACGAAAAATTACTAGTTGCGACTGAGGTATGCCAGTCTCATCCTTAAAACCTAGGTGGCATGATCTACTTGCTATTGTGAAACAATTCATTACGTGTGAAGGAAGATTCAGATTAGTTTTCCTATATCATCTGCGTTTGCTTATGAGTTTCATTGGCTTCCCGTTGAATATGCCCTACTTCCTGCTTAGAAGTCTGTATAATATAGGTAAACGATTTAGGAAGAAAATGTCATATTCAAGTTTATTTCACCATGGGCTCATAAAAATTATCCTTGTGCACCAATTACAATTACAAAACGATTGTTGGGATGCATTTATTTCACAAAATGGCTTTGGCAATAGTGAGTTGGGACAAGTTGATAAGCCGGTTATCGTGGAAACCCTTGTGAAACCTATCGCCTCTTCCCCACCGCTACAGGCCTGTGATCTTGCCCCTAATAATGAACCCTCGACCTACCCTTATGTCACTCAACAGGACAATCAACCAGCTTCCCATCCAAAGGATAGCACTAAAACTGTTATAAAACCTACAGGGAAGAAGCACAAGGGAAGTGTCGATGTTAATTTCAAGAATAAAAGGGATGGTCATTTGATTTCACGAAGTGTTTGAAATAAAATCAAACCCTGTGTAGAGACAAATGACACGGTTGATGTGAGAGAAGATTCAGACTCAGAAATCGAAAGATTCCTGGTTGAAGAGGACCCCGTGTCATATGGGTTTTACCCTGATGGACCCTACGACTATGTAAACAATCCGCCTCCTTGTCTAAAGGATAACTTGGAATTTTCTGGCATCCAACTCTGTGATAAGCCTACCATTCACATGGAGGATTCACCGACCCATAATGTTGTTCATACACACTCTTTACAGTCGCAGTGTGAGGTATGCCGAGCTTGGATAGACATGTATTATACTGATGTTCCACTGTTACAGTCACGACTTAAATCTTTAAAAGACCAAGTGGATATGTTGGCAAATGAGAACAACATAATCCAATACATAACCCAAGCAAAGGAGAAATTCCTAAAAACTACAGGATCTGTCATTTTTAAAAATGTAGAGGCATCCACATCTATCATAAATTCCAAAGTTTCTTGACTTGATTCGGTTTGTGATTTGAGGTATCAATTAGTTAGCATAATCATTTTTTGTTTTTAGAGTAGGATATTTGATTTGATTAGATAAACTGTTTTTATTATTAGAATTAGTTTCTTTTATTTTAAGATTGCATGTGCTATTTTAACTAGCTACAAAATCGTAAGATTCTATAGCCAGTTAAGAAAATTCGAAGTGATTGATTTGATGATTGAAGACATATCTGAAATGTTCTTATTTTCATTTATTTTCAGGAAGATTAAGGAGTCCATCATTCTAAGATGATAGGAGACACTTCTGAAGATCTCCCATGCCATATCTTCTATCCATTTTGATAGACAAAATTAGACTCTTGACAGTTTTGATATCTAGTAAAATTGGGGAGGTTGCATCCCCCATATTTTTGGAATAGATTTGATGTTATCAACAGGAAACCGTTTTGTTTCCTGGAACCTATATAAGCATGTTATTTTGTAAACATTTATGATCGCAGCCTGGAGGCAAGACTATGGATGTGTCGTTACAGACTTGAATGGAATATAATATTCGTCACAACTTTCGCTTTTCTGTATTGTGTTTTTATTCAAGTCATGTTTATTTCAATTTGTAAACAAATTATGATTGCTTTTGTCAACATAGTTCATTACAAGTTGATATCATTTGATTTACATATGCTGTCCATATTTCCTGTTCCAGAAATAAATACACAGTGATTATCTGTCCAACTTAAATCAGTAGTTTCATCTCTAGTTTATGTTGAATGTCCGCATGCAAATTCTTACCGAAAGATTTATCTTTTCGTAGCAATTTGCAAATCATATGATCACTGCAATTCTATCTATTCAATGTTCTGTTGTTATAATTAGATCTCCAACATCCTCATTTCTTATTTATTAGGGGTAGTTCCAGCATATGCAACAAGTTTACTTCATCAGATGAAAGTGGCTGGATATTCAACAATGAACATATATAGAATGCAATAACATGTCAGTTTGTTGTTTGTTTTTCGTTAGTTAAATGAATATAGAAATTTCTTGTAGTTGAAATACTTTCTATTATCTGTTAGTGCCCTTTTAAAATTAGATAGTTTGACGTTTTATTTCTTGAGTATAAACATCTAAGAAAATAAATCAAAAGATTAGTTAGTAATTTCACTTTTCTTTTCACTGTTGTTTAAAAGCATCAATTTACTTTTGATTTTCACGGATTTAGATTAAAATGCGAAATTTGTATATATTGTACATATATTATAGGTAGAATTATTATATATACAAATTGTACATATATAGTTAATTGTACATACAGATTTTAGTAATTGTTATTCATTAGATTATTGTTTTTCCTTTAGTTATTTTTTCTTTCTTTAGGACTTAGATCGGCTAATGGAGCCACAAAACCCGTCAGAGTGGATTAATTCAAACAGCTTGGGTTAATTAGACAACCCCAGACCGGATTCACTCCTCCAGTTGACGAGCGATCATTTTCACCCGTCAACAAATGACGCTAGAAGGAGGGCCTGAAAACTATTGATGGCATGTGGAGGTCGCAAGACTCCTCCCCCACACACCTGCTCACCTGTAGTGACAAGAAGTCGTTTCGACGACAATATTGTCTCCCAAACAACAACCACATCCAACGATATTCCACAAACAACTGTTGAACCAGCAACACCAAACCCCACAGGATCTGACGTTCAGGAAATTGTCCGTCAATCCATCATAAGAACACACAGTGCCTTAGCCCGTATCAGACAACTTGGTCGACCGTCAAACCAACCATTAGACTTCTCTGATATCAGGGAACAACTCGGAGGTACTGATCTCACCTTAAACCCTATAGATCTAGATCATATTCTCAATCCTGCAGTAGGAGGATATGGTATTCCACCATCACCACCACCTTAATCTCCTTCTTCTTTAGGAGAAGAGTCATCCGATGAAGGCATCTCTTCGTCTCAGCCTTCAACACCACCCACTCCGATGGCAAATCCAAACAATCCTGCAAGACCTTGGCTCGACCAAGATGCGGTGGCCATACCTGGACCACAACATCCTTTACCTAAACACCCGGAGAAATGGCTCCCTAAATTTGACCCAGACTCCAAGCAGATCACTGAAGATCATATCAAAAGGTTTATGCTAGCCATCAGGCTCCGTAGTGTTGAGCACGAAGATGTAGTGTGCAGATTATTTCCCTACACTTTTGAAGGCAATGCCTCTACATGGTATTTTGCTCAACAACCCCACACCATCGTGTCATGGGATAAATTCGAATCATGTTTCCTCGAGAAGTTCAGAGATGACAAATCTCCTGAAGTTCTAGTCATGGAACTTTCTAGTTTAAAAATGAACCCCAAAGAAAAGATAAAGGATTTTAATCAAAGGTTCCTGACACTAAAAAACCGAATCCCCATAGATTCGATGCCTGCCGAAAGTCTTTTTGTAGCATACTACACGAAAGACTTGCATCAAAACATATCCATTTGGGTAAAGAGGTCCAAGAAATCCACATTGTTAGAAGCCTTTGAAGAGGCGAGTCAAATAGAGAAAGGTATCCTTCCAAGACCTCTCCAAAACAAAGCCCAACTGAAAAATTCAGATCTAGAAAACTTGCAGAAAGTCGTTCAGAAGTTATCCAATCAGGTTATAGATTTAAAAAGATCAGCTGAAGAAGCTTATTCAAGCAAAGGGCCTTATAAACCCCCTTTCAGGAATCCTTTTCCCACAAACCGACTGAACCGAACTTCTGAAGGCCTAAACTTAGAAAGCTTACAGTTTTCAATCTAGACGATTCTATAGGCACATGATAACTTAGTGCCCCCTGAAATTCCTGAAGAAGTAGCTAAACAAGAGACTATAGAAGAAGAGGATCTCTCTCCAAACATTTTCGGACATTTTTTAGATAACATTTTTCAGGCTAATTTCGAAACAGTACATCCTTACAACACTAGGAGCAAAACAACAAACAAGCCTTCTTTTGAAACTGCAACTGATGTGCCTCCAAAACAGTCCAAATCTGTTGAAACTAAATAGAATTCATCAACACCAAATTTAGAATATGATTTGGTTGAGGATATAAAGAAACTTAGGGCTAACATTTATGTTTATGAATTATTAAAATTTCATTTTCTGTTGCAAAAGATGGTGCAGAATATTGCAGAAAACAGCAAGAACAACAATCCGAACAACAATAAAATTGCTGAAAACAACACCAAAACACCTCAAAAGGTCTCAGCCAAAACGACATCTGAGCCTCAAGATAAAAGAGACCTTCCTGTAAAAAGTGTAACAAATATAGATAAATTAGTTTCAGGGGCTGCAATTAAAAAACAACAGACTTCTACTATTAATACTCGCAGAAATGTCCCTCCCTTTCCGTTGACTTTTGAAATTTTCAATAGGAATGTACATAACTGTATGGTAGATTCAGGAGCATCATCTAACGTAATGCCTTGGTCTGTCTGTCAAAAAATTAATGTCGAATTTCAACCGTCCAGCTTGAAAATTATTCAACTTGATCGAACTAACATTAAAGTAATAGGTGAATTGAAAGATGTGCTTATCATATTATCATCTAATCCTAAAGTCCATCAAGTGATTGATATCATTGTTGTAGATATCCCAGAAGTATATGGTTTGTTTTTAAGAAGATATTGGTCAGAACAATTACATGTCTATTTTGCAACGGATTGGTCTCACTTATGGCT
>JASDQU010739791.1:24181-52112 GCA_032191745.1 Picea mariana | reverse complement strand
AATTCAGAAAATCAGTGAATTGCAAAACGAATAGTTCTTCCTTGACGTACGAAAAAGTAAATTTAGGAACTAAAGACAATCCATAGTGCGTCAATTTGGGGTTGGGATGTTCTGAGCAAGAAAAGGTATATTTCATTAAGTTATTCAAAGAATTCAAAGATGTCTTTGCCTAGACGTATGACAACCTAAAAAACTTTGACCCTAACATCATACAACACATTATTCCCATCAAAAATGAAACCCAACCCTTCCAATAGAAGTTAAGAAAGATGCACCCGAAACTCAAACCAACAGTCAAGAAAGAATTAAACAAACTCCTGAACGCTAAAATAATATTCCCAGTTAGGCACACACAATGGGTCTCTAATCTTGTCCTTGTGAGGAAGAAGAGTGGTGAAATCCGACTATGTGTCGATTTTTGAAATTTGAACTGAGCGTCTGATAAAGATAACTACCCAGTCCCTCCCATGGAGCAGATCCTTCAACAGGTATCTGGCTCCAAAATATTATCCTTGTTGGATGGTTTTTCAGTGTATAACCAAGTCCTTATGTCTCCGCCAGACCAACTCAAAACCACTTTCCGTACTCCATGGGGTACCTACGCTTATAGGAAAATTCCCTTTGGGCTCATAAATGCCAAGTCATTTCAAAACTGCCCCCTCCCTCGTCAAAAAAGTCCATGCAATCCTTCTTAGGACAGATGAACTTTGTTAGGAGATTCATCCCCAGCTTTTCGGAAATGGTGAGGCCATTACAAAACTTAATAAAAAAAGACGTATAGTACCATTGGGGACCTTTAGAAAGTCAAGCTTTTGATTCAATAAAAAATGCCATAGTAGACGCTCCTTCTCTAATGAGTCCTGATTTTTCGCAAGACTTCACTCTATACACGTTTGCCTTTGATCGGTCTTACGCTGCTGTCCTAACTCAAAAGAATGTTGAAAACAATGAAGTCCCAATTGCTTTTATGAGCTCAGCCTTCAAGGGAGCAGAACTAAATTACCCAGCAGTAGATCAACAAGCTTATGCTATTTTTAAAGCAGTAAAACACTTCCGATCTTATTTGCTGAAATTCAGGACAAAAATTATTGTCCCTTACCCTGTTGTCAGAAATTTGTTAGTACAGAAAGAACTTGGTGAAAAAAGGGCTAACTGGGTCACATCCTTACAAGAATACGACCTAGAAATCACCCCAGCACAAATCATTAGAGGCCAAGGATTATGTAAGTTGGTTACTGATTCAGCCACAAAACAACAGAATGAAAATGATATGTTAATTTCAGATCAACACTATCAAAATCAAATATGATGTACACAAAACCTTACTAGCCCTTGGTACGATGACATCAAGTTTTATCTTATGCATGGATCATCTCCCCAACACCTTGACCCGAAAAAGAGGAGAGATTTAAGGTTAAAGTATGCTTCATTCCATCTAGTAAACGATATTTTGTTTTGCCAAAATTTCGATGGGATACTAATGCGTTGTCTTGAAAAAGATGAAGCAGAAAAGGTCTTATTGGAATTACATTCAGGAGAAGCTGGTGGGCATTTTGGTGGAGACACCACCGCCCACAAAGTATTAAGGGCAGGATATTACTGGCCCACCCTTTTCAGAGACGCCCATACTTTGTGCTGCAAATGTGTAATTTGTCAAAAGGCATCTGGACACATACATAAACCAGCTTTCCCGCTGCAACCAGTTTCGGTAGACCACCCTTTTCAATAGTGGGGCTTGGATATTATAGTTCCGATCAATCCTGCATCCTCCCAATAGCATAAATACATTATAACAACCGCAAATTATTTCACTAGATGGTCTGAGGCTGCCCCATTAAAAGCTGTAAATACCAGTCAAGTAATATCCTTTTTGAATTCAAATATTATTACTCGTTTTGGTATTCCTGAATACTTGGTATTTGACAATGCCTCTTATTTTTCATCTCTTGAAATGAATGATTTTTCTTTAGGAAAGGGAATAAAATTAAAGTACTCTGCCATCTATTACCCTCAAGGAAACGGTTTGGTGGAATCAACCAATAAAAACCTGATTAAAATCATCAAGAGAACTGTTTCCGAGAATCATAAAAATTGGCATAATGCGCTTTTTAATGCAATCTGGTCTGACAGGGTAACCCCTAAAGCCGCTTTGGGAAATTCCCCATTTTTTCTCGTTTACGGCAGGGAAGTGATTCTTCCACTACATATCCTTCTTCCACCGCATATCCTTCTTCCATCCCTGCAGTTATCATAGAAGGTGCAAGAAGAAGACTGGCCTCCTTTGGAAATTCGGATTAACGCCTTACTGAAATTAGAAGAAGTAAGGGCTCAAGCAAAACGAAAATTGGATCAACATAAACTCATTGTTAAGAACTGGTTTGATTCCAATTCCGCCTCTGACAGAAATTTTGAGGTAGGCGATCTTTTCCTCAAATGGGACAAACCTCATGAGGGAAAAGGAGAGCATACTAAGTTTCAGAACTTGTGGTTGGGACCATTTTTAATTGCTGAGAAATTGGGTCCTAGTTCCTTTCGCCTACAGAATCTAGAGGGGAAGCCAGACACCTTCCCGGTGAATGGCCAAGCTCTAAAAAAATACTTTACCTGATGACTCATCCAAGCACCCCTTGTAAATATTTTCTTTTTTTGTTTTCTTTGCTGTTTGCTTTTTTTTTCTAGGTTGTTTTTTTTTTATTTTCTTTTATGCTGGCCAGTCTTTCTTTTTGAAACACACATGCCTGCATCACGGGCTAGCTCAGACGAAGAGAATATAAAAATTTCCCCTCAAGAATAACTGTTGTAAGCTATCAGAACACCGATTATTGTATTTTTCTGAAAAACGTCGCCTTGTTAAAAAAGACTTTTGCTTAGAAAAATGTTTTCTCGGTTTCAACCTGTAATTGAGAGCATTCACGACCATCTATAAAAGTATTTTTACGCTGTCCCTGTTCTTTAAGAGAATGAATCAACAATGTCTCCCTGCTCTTGAAAGACGGTTTTATTAAAAAACCATTTTTTGGATCTCGATGAAGGACAACATAAAAAAAAAATTTGCGATTTAAAAACTGGAATTTTCAGCGTCACCCCACTCTATCGAACATTTCAAAAAACTATAACATCAATAAATTTTCAAAGAGTTATGGGAAGTGTTTGTAAACCCCCCGGGATACTGAACAGGTCTACTGGCAGTGGGTAAATGAATGCATGACGCCAAGATAACTTTGTCGAGGTACTGAACAGGCCTGCTGGCAGCGAAGCAATGTCAGGTAAACAAAAATTCTCAGACATGGATCTCATTTTTTAAGCCTTAAAAGTCCTTCGTTTCTGATCTGGAGTTTCTTGACAGGATACAAACATCAGAGTGGGTTAATTGACATCCCTGTCGAGGCTATGGACGCCTGCTGGAAGCAGTGGCCCTCTCAACAGTATTGGAGATTTTAACTTAACATCCTGGCTCTCTTTTGTTTGGTTTGTCACCAATTTTTGTTTCTTTAAATAAAGGTTGTCTGAGACTGGGCACTGTCATGATTTTTTGGGATGCTCAAACAGTTTTTTGGTTGTTCTCGATTCGAAGTTTTTCTGATTATCCTAATCTGAACTCATTCATTTGGTAGAGATAACTGCTTCTCCCAGCATGTTGCCATTGTTGGTAGCAATGATATAATTACTATTGTTTATAAGATGCCTACACAGGGTCTCTAAATTTTCATTACTCGTCATGAGCATTGTCACTAAACGACACTTGTCACTTATCACTTTTTACATATATTCTTTTTTATTTTTGTTTTCATGACTGTAAGCATGAAAACTCACAGCTGGAGTTGACATTTTGTTTTGATTTTGATTAAAGGAAAATTGCTCATGTGGTTTATTATACAATTGTCATATTTTTCCTATGAACATGATTGTTCTCCTTGTTTATGACCCCTTGGTTCTTAACATGCCTTAGTTGCATAAGTGAAAGACCCCCATTCATTAATATTCGATTTTTGTATTGATATTGATGGATTTTTTATTCATGACACTTTGAATTATTCAATTTTTATTCGATGCACTTACCTTTGTAATCAAACTATGAATGCGCGTATTATGGTTTTCAAAGTGTTATGATCCTAGAACGTACCCAACGCCAAGGTGGCATATGACATGTACAACATGCCATTACTCTTTTGCATGGTCTTGGGCTTCACGATTTTTTCTCGCACGCATTGTAATTAACACCTCTGCCCACCGTTTGAATTGTCACAACATTGTTTTGATAAGGCTCGGAGTTATGGCTCTGTGGATTTATACCAAACCCTACCTGTGTATTCTCTGTTAATTACCAGTCTATTCAACATGGCTCCAGTGGTAAGGGTTGAGCCGAATGGCACCCAAACCCTATTATCATTTGATAACGTCAGGCAATATTTAGAGAGGAACGGTTGGCATTTATTCATTGAAAAATTTGAGGGTTTCAATCTTCGAGTCGCCCAGGAGTTTTCCTTGAACTTCGATGGCTGTAGGGAAAAGATAGGTGACGTGCAGTTAGAAGTAACAGAAGAGTTCTTAAGCCAAGCCACAGGTTTTCCAGCTATCGGGCAAAAATGGTTCAAGAATGCGAAAGTTGAAGAGGTCCCCTGGACTTTGATGTTCACCTCATGAGAAATTACTAGTTGGGACCGAGGTATGCCAGTCTCATCCTTAAAACCTAGGTGGCATGATCTACTTGCTATTGTGAAATAATTCATTACGTGTGAAGGAAGATTCAGATTAGTTTTCCTATATCATCTGTGTTTGCTTATGAGTTTCATTGGCTTCCCGTTGAATATGCCCTACTTCCTGCTTAGAAGTCTGTATAAGATGGGTAAACGATTTAGGAAGAAAAGGTTAGATTCAAGTTTATTTCACCATGGGCTCATCAAAATTATCCTTGTGCACCAGTTACAATTACAAAACGATTGTTGGTATGCATTTATTTCATGAAATGGCTTTGGCAACAATGAGTTGGGACAGGTTGATAAACCAATTATCGTGGAAACCCTTGTGAAACCTACCGTCCCTTCCCCACCGCTACAGGCCTATGATATTGCCCCTAATAATGAACCCTCAACCTACCCTGATGTCACTCAACAGGACAATCAACCGGCTTCCCATCCAAAGGATAACACTAAAACTGTTATAAAACCTACAGGGAAGAAGCACAAGGGCAGTGTCGATGTTAATTTCAAGAATAAAAGGGTTGGTCGTTTGATTTCACGAAGTGTTCGAAATAAAATCAAACCCTGTGCAGAGACAAATGACATGATTGATGTGAGCGAAGATTCAGACTCAAAAATCGAAAGATTCCTGGCTGAAGAGGACCCCGTGTCATATGGGTTTTACCCTGACGAACCCTACGACTATGTAAACAATCTGCCTCCTTGTCTAAAGGATAACCCAGAATTTCCTGGCATCCAACTCTGTGATAAGCCTACCATTCACATGGAGGATTCAACGACCCATAATGTTGTTCATGCACACTCTTTACAGTCGCGGTGTGAGGTATGTCGATCTTGGATAGACAGGTATTATATTGATGTTCCACTGTTACAGTCACGACTTAAATATTTAAAATACCAAGTGGATATGTTGACAAACGAGAACAACAGACTCCAATCCATAACCCAGGCAAAGGAGAAATGCCTAAAAACTAYAGGATMTGTCATTTTAAAAAATGTAGAGGCAGCCACAGCTATCATAAATTCCAAAGTTTATTGACTTGATTCGGTTTGTGATTTGAGGTATGAATTAGTTAGCATAATCATTTGTTGTTTTTAGAGTAGGATACTTGATTTGATTAGATAAACTRTTTTTATTATTAGAATTAGTTTCTTTTATTTTAAGATAACATGTGTTATTTTAAGTAGCTACAAAATCGTAAGATTCTGTAGCTAGTTGAGAAAATTCGAAGTGATTGATTTGATGATTGAAGACATATCTGAAATGTTCTTATTTTCATTTATTTTCAGGAAGATTAAGGAGTCCATAATTTCTAAGATGATAGGAGACACTTCTGAAGATCTCCCATGCCATATCTGCTATCCATTTTGATAGACAAAATTAGACTCTTGATAGTTTTGATATCTAGTAAAATCAGGGAGGTTGCATCCCCCATATTTTTGGAACAGATTTGATGTTATCAACATGAAACTGTTTTGTTTCCTGGAACCTATATAAGCATGTTATTTTGTAAACATTTATGATCGCATCCTGGAGGCAAGACTATGGATGTGTCGTTACAGACTTGAATGGAATACAATATTCATCACAACTTTCGCTTTTCTGTATTGTGTTTTTATTCAAGTCATGTTTATTTCAATTTGTAAACAGATTATGATTGCTTTTGTCAACATAGTTCATTACAAGTTGATATCATTTGATTTACATATGCTGTCCATATTTCCTGTTCCAGAAATAAATACACAGTGATTATCTGTCCAASTTAAATCAGTAGTTTCATCTCTAGTTTATGTTGAATGTCCGCATGCAAATTCTTACCGAAAGATTTATCTCGTCGTAGCAATTTGCAAATCATATGATCATTGTAATTCTATCTATTCAATGTTCGGTTGTTATAATTGGATCTCCAACATTCTAGTTCTTCTTGTGAGAAGAATCAAGATTATGTTGGTCATCATTTCATTTCCTGCTATTGCTTTCATTATTGATGGAGCCTTTGAGAATACTAGCATATCTCTTAGGATTTTTTTCATTTTCCTTTTTTGATGGCTTTGTGACCTTAATGCTTGCATCTCCCTCAGTGTTATTTGGTTTATTATCATAGCCAAGACTTTTATTGATGAATGGTGACCTTTGGAAACTAAGAATATTATCTAATATTTAAGTATTCTTTCCAAAATTTAAGCTTATATTCACTGATCAATTGTTTTCTCTAGTTCCTTTATTAAGGAAACAATTTCAACCTCTAACCTCTCACAATTTTATTCCTTTTCTTTCAACTAGCTTCTCACCACTTCTTCTATCATTTTTACCTCTTCTGGTTGAGTCTTTAAGATGATACTTGTATTCTCTATTTCTTCAAGGTCATGATCCTTCTTTTCATGTTTTTTCAATTGCTCCTTTTTCTTTATTTTCTATCCCTTGAGTCTACCTATTTATTCTAAGTCACTAACGAGTTTTGTTGCAAGTTTCACTTCCTCTGAATCTGGATTTTCTTTTTTATTATCTTCATTTTCTTCATCAACATGTTTTGTTTCCATGGTTATGGAGAGAGATTCTTCTTCATCATCCTTATCTTCCATTTCTTTGTATTTTACAGGTCCTCCTTTTATCTTTCTTACATATCTCTCTTCATAAATGTTTTGTAGCTTGTCCCAAATCTATTTAGATAATGTACACATCATTACCTTGATAGTCTCATAATCTGATAGGCCATTGAAGATGAAATCTATTGCTTTTGCATTTTTTTCACTTGCCTCCTTCCCAACTTCATTTGTATAACTTGTTGTGACTGATTCCAAAATACCAAACCCAAGGGCCTTCAAATATATATTCATTCTTATACTCTATGATGCATAGTTTGTTCCATCAAAAAAATTATCTCTATTTATAGGGAGACCTTCCTTACAATCCATATGTGCTCAAGATCTACCTTCAGTGGTTAAATTGTTCTTGAAGGAACCTTCTCTTATACCAATTGTTGAAATTATGCTTATACTGAGGGGGGGGGGGTGAATACGTATAAGATACTTTTTACTTTATTTAACCATTCATCAATCATTCATAAGTTGAGAAACAATAATCATATATAAACTCAAATCACAATGCACAAAGTTTAACATGGAAACCCAATTGGTAGAAAACCATAAAACTTATATTTATAAATGTCTTTAGACACCAACCTACTGTTACAAATATTGCAGACACAAACCTACTAGAGACAAAAACATCCTTAACTGAGCACCAAGTCAGCAAGATGTAGGAACCAACCTACTAAAGACATAAATCCCATAAACTGAGCACCAACTCAACAACATATATAGTCACAAACCTACTATTACAATATTTGCAAGCACCAACCTGTTGGAGACACCAACCCCCTCACATGAGAAAAAACTCAACAAGGTATGTGTAGACACCAATCCAAAATATTCATACACAAAGTACTTTTGACTTCACATCCATGCTTCATATTTCATACATAGCCTCAAACCCTAGTCACATTTACCCTTCATGCCCTAGTGAACCTCATAGCATCATTACCAAAATATGATCCAATACTGTAGAATCACAACCTCAAACACCATCACATACCTTCATACCTTCATTGCACTCCTTAAGAACAAGAAAATTCCAAGAAAACCTTTCAAACTTCTCTTGCACACCTTTAGATCCCCAATAGACACCTTAGCTCATTTAGTGCACCTCAGATCATTTCTGTGCACCTCAAACTTGATATATTTCTTGGTTTCACGGCAAATTCACACATATATCTTGTATTTATAGTATTCGTGTCCTCACTTTCAGGGCCGACTTGTAAAGACTAGCTAAGATGACCTAAATTTTTATGGCTAGCATGTCGGATGAAAAAAATCATATCTCCTCATTGTTAGGGAGTTAGAGGGAATGAAACATACTATTGGAAAGGTATCAGAATAAGATTTCCAACCATATAACCTTTTCTCCCATTTAGGCTAGGTATCTAGGGTAAAAATTTCTTCAAATATAGGGTGTCCAAACCGAGCATAAAAAATCCAAAAACATTATTTCCAATAATATCCATCTTGCAATATTTATCTTGGACATTTGTAGTATCCTGCTATCTTTGAAATGAATGAAAAAACTATTTCCAACATGATTGTCCCAATTAACTGAAGTATTTCACTTTCTTCCATACATTTCCTCAAATGGATTCATCTTCAGTGAAACTTTCTATCCATTATTACGGGGAAATTCTAATGAATGCAAGTAATCCTCCCACTTGGATGGATTATCCATCAAATACATTATTAACATGTCTTCAATCATTGTATTGAATCTCTCTATTTACCCATTTGTTTGTGGATTATAGGTTGTACTAAAGTTCAAATTTGTACCAAACCCTTGAATAATGTTTTCAAAAGTTTGAGGTAAACTTTCGATCTTTGTTTGAAATAATTGCCTTAGGTATCCCATGCAATCTAGAAATATATTTCAAGTAAATATATTCTATATTAGTCTCCTTATGATTATGTTTGTTGGATTTTCCCAATTAACTGGAGTATTACACTTTCTACCATACATTGCCTCAAATGGATTCATCTTCAATGAAGCTTTCTATCCATTATTACATGTAAATTATACTAAATGTAAGTATTCTTCCCACTTTGATGGATTATCCATAAAATACATTCTTAAAATGTCTTTAATCATTTGATTGACTCTCTCTATTTACCCATATGTTTGTGGATGATAGGTTGTATTGAATTTCATATTTGTACCAAAACCCTTCAATAATTATTTCCAAAAGTTTGAGGTAAAATTTAGATCTTTGGTTGAAATAATTTCCTTAGGTATCACATGCAACCTATAAATAACTTTCAATTAAATATTTTTTATATTAGTTGCCTTATGATTATGTTTGTTGGATTTCCCTAATTAACTGGAGTATTACACTTTCTACCATACATTGCCTCAAATGGATTCATCTTTAGTGAAGATTTCTATCCATTATTACATGTAAATTATACTAAATGTAAGTAATCTTCCCACTTGGATGGATTATCCATCAAATACATTCTTAACATGTCTTTAATCATTTTATTAACTCTCTCTATTTACTCATATGTTTGTGGATGATAGGTTGCATTGAATTTCGTATTTGTTCCAAAACCCTTCAATAATCCTTTCCAAAATTTTGAGGTAAACTTTCGATCTTTGTTTGAAATGATTTCCTTAGGTATCCCATGCAACCCATAAATATATTTCAAGTAAATATATTCTATATTAGTTTCCTTATGAGCTCACTTAACTGGAATAAAATGAGCAACTTTAGTTAATAAAATGTCCACCACTTCCATTATTGAATCATGTTGCCTTGTTTTCTTGGGAAACTTAGAGATAAAATCAATAGTTACCACTTCTTATTTATACTATAGAATTGGTAATTCTTGTAGAAAACTTGTTGGTTGTATGTGCTCAACCTTTACTCTTTGATATTCCATACACCTGGCTATATAATCAACCACATCCTTCTTCATTTATGGGAAAAAAATATTGAATTCTTATTGTTGCAATTATCTTCTAATAACCATGATGTCTATCGTATGGAACATTATGCATTTATTTTAATACAAACTTTCTTAATTCATAAGATTAGGAACATAAACTCTATTTGTATGCATAATAATGCCATTCTCTTCCAAAATTATAACCCTCATACTTTTGTTGTACATTCTCTTGTTGCAATCCTTCTTTTATCTGTAGATAGATCTGATCTGACATAGCAACCTCAATATTTATGTTCCTCAAATTAGAATTGCACATACTAATGGTTGTAGCATGCATTGAATGTACTCTTTTGTTGAGTGCACCAACAACCTTCTCCTCCTCCCTCCTAATATGTTTAATATCAAATTCATATTCACTGAGAAATTCTAGCCATATTGTTTTCCTAACATTTAAATTTTGTTGTTCAAACAAATATTTCATACCATTGTGGTTTGTTATTAACTCGAACTTTCTCCCCATCAAATAGTGTATCCACATCTTCAGTGCATAAAATATTTCATCGAGGTGTAAGTCATGTGTGACATAATTATTTTCATGCTCCTTAAGCTTCCTATATTCATAACCAATTCCCTCTTTATAAGCATCTGTTTGTATAGAAAAATATTAATTTGGGCCAACAATATTAAGAATGGGTGCACTAGTGAACAATTCCCTTAATAGTTGGAAGCTTTCTTCACACTTTGGTGTCCATTCAAACTCAATTCCCTTCTTTTGTCAATATGCAACGAGATGATAAATTCTGGAGAATCCTTCTATGAATATTTTATTATATCCAACAAGCCCCATGAATGACCCTACCTCTTTTACATTCTTAGGTGTAGGCCATCCACTAATAGATTTAATCTTTTAGATTTGAGAGTACTGTAGAAAATTTCAATATTTTTTGGATCTATTGTTATTTCTTCCTTAGAAATGATGTGTCCCAAATAATGAATCTACCTCTGATAAAAGGAACACTTGCTTAACTTAACATAATGTTGATGCTCTCATAACACTTGTACTACCAACCTCAAGTGCTCTTCATGTTCCTCTTCTAACTTTGAATAAATAACAATGTCATCTAGGAATACAATGAAAAACTTATCCAATTAATTCCTAAATATTCAATTCATCAAGAACATGAAGATACTTGGTGCATTTTACAGTCCAAATGACACCACTATGAATTCATAATGTCCATACCTAGTTCTGAAAGTTGTCTTATTGATGTCTTCATCCTTTATCCTTATTTGATTGTAGCATGTCCTCAAATCTATCTTTGCAAATATTTTCAATTATGCCAGTTGATCAAATAGGTCATCAATTCTTGGTAGACGATACTTATTCCTCACAACGACCTTGGTTAACTGTCTAAAATCAATGCATAGATGAAAAGCCCCATATTTCTTCTTTACAAAGACTACCAGTGCTCCCTAAGGAGAGACACTTGGGTGTATATACTCCTTCTTTAACAATTATTCTAATTACATTTTTAGCACTTTCAATTTGAGTGTACTCATTCTGTATGGAGTCTTAAATACCAGAGCAACTCCAAGCATCAAATTAATGGAGAAATCAATATCTCTTTTAGGTGGTAAACCTAGTATTTTCCCAAATACATATGCATAGCTTGTAGGACTGGAAAGTCATCGATATTTGGGATGATGAACTTTGTTGGATCTTCCACATGAATTTCATACAATTGACACCTTTTTCCTAAAGCATATCTTATGTTAGAAGGATGAAATATCGTTTATAGAAATGGATCTAGGAATTTCGTTCATTGTCCTCAACTTTTCTTCTTCATCAAGACAAGTGAAAACCATATTATGGAATCTAAGATAGCCTGATACAAATCCAAACCAATCCATTCCAATAAGAACAGCATATGAACCAAGTGGTATTATGTTCAGGTCTACCATAGTGTTGACACCATTCATATCTAATGGGAAACATTTGACAAACTCATTAATTGTACTTTTAGTCTCGGTAGCCGATTGAAATAACCATTATTTCTCACATTTACTTCTCCTTAAATGAAACATTTCAACCAAATTAGGGGTAGTGTAACTATGAATTGATCCTGAATCAATTAAGATTGCAATAGGTTGATTGGAAATATTGCCTTCAACCTTAATCATGTTTGATTGATGATCTCCCTATCAATTTTTCAAGGTTGCATATATTCTTGGGTTGTTCCTACCCATATTTTCCACTATAGTTTCCTCATGGATATGGTGTGCATTCCTCATTCTACCCTCGTTTTGAGGGAAATATCTATACAAATGGTCTCCTTCACATCCTGAACATGTGATTGCTTTCATTTCCCTTTTCATAAGAATTCTACCATATTAGATCAAGTTTAAGCTAGCAAGATTTGTTGATATCTATTAGAATTGTTATTGAATAAAGGAGGTTTAAATACCTTCTTCCTCTGATCTTACTTTTCATTTTTCTTATCTCTCCAAGAATTTTAAAAATATGCTCCACCTTGCTCTGGTCATACAAGTATTCGGCCTTCATGATTGTCTCTTTAAGAGTCTTAGATTCATAAAACTGAATTTTATCTGTGTACAATGAAGGCAACCCACTTAGGAACCTCTATATCTTTACCTTCTCATATTTAATATAGAAAACATACCTTATCAACTCCGAAAAAAATTATCATATTCTTCCATGGTCATATTTCCGATCTTGGATTCAAATAGTTATTGCATCTTCTTGTCATAATAGTGCCTAGAAAGATATTGTTGTTGGAAATTCTTCTTGAACTGATTCCAATAAATCCTCCTCTCATTTATGTGCTTAAATTTATTTATCTCATCCCACCAAATATAATCTTTTCCTTGTAGATTGTATATGCTAAATTTGGCTTCTAGATTCGATGAATAATTATGCAACTGAAAGTGATTTCTTATTCCCAACAACTAAGCATTAACATCCTCTTTGATCTTGTTTTCACCATCAAAGGTTCAAGGCTTTATCTTCTAATCTATCCTTGAATTTTTTTTTCTCATACCTTCTCATTTGATGTCTAATTAGGGATACTTTGGGCTGGTATGTGATTCTTTAGATGCATATAGATTCCTAGCTAAGTGTGTTGGTAATTAATGATGCCTTTGAGTTCTGGTAGCACTTCTTGAGTGCCTGTATCTTCCATGGTTTTATCTTCGTAAGTGGACTTTTCCTTCTTCCTCACACCTTGAACCTCATCCATTCTTCATTTTATTTTGCAAATTATTTAAACTTTGTAGTAATGAATGTTCAATTGATTTTTCTTCTCTTGGGATTTCAACGTCCTCTCATTATTATCTCTACAACTCTGTACCTCCATATTCAATCTCCTTATAGTTTATACCAACTCTATTGGTTGCATTCTCTATCTATTCACATTAGAATTTGTCTCATCTACACTCGCTACTACATATGGGGTCAATATCCAACAAAATATTTTGATGATAAGGATAAAAATAATCATACCGTCATAAATTATGACATAATTGTTATATACCCCAACGAACGTCGTACTTGTAACGAACCTCTACAACCATCGATCTTTCCACAATAATGAGTCGATCTATTGACGTACCTAGACAATTCCAACTACCCATTTGAAAATGAATAGTTTGAAAACAATTTAATGGTCACTAACTTGGTCAACTTTGACATAGTCAACGTTCGTCCGAAGATCGACAACGGTGAGTCATTTCGACTATTTTTTTGTAGGTGCGACAGTTATAAAATATTTTTGTGCTCATTTTTCATTGCATGAATTATTTGTCTTTTTTCTATGTGATACTTGCCTTAGATCCAATTCTTGATCTACATAGCTCGGATTTTGTACTTTGAAGGTTACACATTTTTAATATTACTTTGTCTCCTTTTTAAATACCCACATTGGATCCCTAACCCTTGAACCCTCTTTTATTTGGGGACACAAATTGTTTTCTAAGAAATAGGTATTAACATGTTTACTTAATTCGATTTAATTACTATACAATTTGTCTTAGTCTAGTTCTATTTTATTTTTTGATTTTATTACTTGCTTATAGTGAAGTTTGGAAATTATGTGGTAAAAATGTATGGTTTTGATTTCTTGGTTAATTATTTACTATTGTTATAAACCTTTAATAAATATATGAAGCCAATGGCTTAGTTTTCTAGTACATATGGGGTTAATATTCGATGACATTTGTATCGTAAGAATATATTTGTATATTGTACTTATATTTCTTTAGTGGATTTTGTTGTAAATATAGGAAATCCCAATGCCAACACCTGAAGAGAGTGAAAGGACACTTGCGAGGTTAAGGGTGTAATTAGAGGCACAGGGTGATGGGAAATGTTATTTCCCTTGCAATCAATGTAGGGGCTTGAATAGAAGAAGGCTTGTAAGAAAAACAATTGAAAGACATCGTTGGAGGTATGGGAATTGTGAAGGGGGGCATACATATTGCCCCATGGTAAGTTAATCATTATATATGTCTTTGTATTGATATACGCTAATGTTATTGATTGTTTGTAATTATAAATATAAATCCTCCTAGGTGTCTGTCTAGTAGTAGTATAAATATCTGCCTAGTAGTAGTAGAAATACTATTGTACAAGATATGGAAGATTGTATGGATATTTAATATCAAGTCAATCTTAGGGAACCAGATGGCACCAATAATACTGTTGATCCGGATGATGGTACGAATAGATTGATCCAGGATATATTTTCTCCTATCGATGAGGAATACTTTGATGATATTCACGATGTACCTTTGCTTGATAAGTAAGAACAACCCCTTTATGAAGGCTGAAGAACAAATATTCTCTCTGCTATAATGTTTTTGGTGAACTTGAAGGTATTGAATGGTTTGTCAAAAAATTGTCTCACTCATATCCTAAGGTACATAATATAATTCATCACATATTATACATAAAGGTCGAATTTATTTTTCTCTATTTTTAGTGTCAATTAATGTGTAAATTAAGGATGTAATATTTATGATTACTATTATTTGCATTAACTAGTTATTTTTTATGTTGTAGATTGTTAGGTGAATTTTTCTTACCACCATCAAATAATTTACCTCACACATACCGAGAGTTATGTTCCATTATGAAATATATCAGAATGGAGTATCAAGCTATTGATGCATATCCAAATGATCATATTATATATTATGGAAAATATGCATCAGAAACGAAATGCTCGTAATGTCAAATCAATAGATATCAAACCAATCAAGTAACAAAAAGGGTATCTCTCAAGGTTCTTCATCATATTCTCATAATTACACATTTGCAGTGATTGTTCAAGTGCCAAATCATTGCATAGTGTATGGATTACCATGAAAAGAACATAAGTGAAGATGGTGTTCTTCGAATTCCTATAGATGGTTCTGCATTTAGAAAAATCAAATAAAGATGGAATATTTATAAAGAAGAACCTCGTAATGTTAGGCTTTCATTAGCAGTTGACTGTGTCAATCCATTTCATGAGATCAGGTCTATTTACTCAATGTGGCCTATTTTTGTTATAAACAATAACCTTCCTCCTTGGATGTCAATAAAGAGGGAGCACATAATGTTGGCAATGATTGTTCCAGGTATTTGTTTACAAAATTGGTTTGAACGTTGCATTTCGTTTTTCTTATTTGTTGCATAATTAATTATATATATATATACAAGGGAGTAATTATGTTTAATTTTACCCAATTAAGTAAGTACCAAGTGAAATATATGAATGTATATATTGAGCCTCTTGTCAACGAGCCACTAAAGTTATGGGATGGCATTACTATGTACAACATCTCTAGACCAATAGGGAAAAATCAATTTCAATTCCATGGAAAACTTACATGGACGATGCCCTAGGGCTAACACATTTTTATGGTATGTAACATACTACTGCACTTTAATAGTATATAATTTTATGAAAATAGGATGCATGCTTCTTAAATATTAATTCCTCATTATATAAATAATACTGACATTATTCTATATCTTGCAGGTCTTCAAACAAAGGGTAAATTTGCATGTCCAGTTTATGTTCCTAGGATGAAATCGCATCGTTCAATAAGTCTAGGAAAGGAGGTCTTTGATGAGTATAGGGACTTCCTCCCTAAGAACCATAGGTATCAAACTACATAAAAACATCTTTTCAATTTGAAAGAAGAGATTGGAATAAAACCACGAAGAATGACACCTCACCTATGGAAGTTGGAATATAATAGAAACTGTCAAGGTAAGCATTTATTCTATGTGTCATATATATTAATGTTTTACAATTTTAATTTGTATTGAATTCTTTTTATTGTATCTAACAATTATTGTTGTAATATCATTTATTTTTCATAAATGTCATCAAGGCATTAATGGGCTTCCACGAGGAACGCAAATTTTCCCTATACAATTCAATAGGTTTCCCTACTATGAGCACCTAAAAATAGATCATATGTTTGATACAATGCATATCGGGAAGAATGTAACAAAAACTTTGTGGATAATCTTAAATGGAAGGAGTGACAAAGAAAAAATTGTCAAAATTTGTACTGACATTCAGGAAGCCAATGATGCAATGAAAAATGTGTTTAATTCAGATAGTGATGGACATCGAGATAGTCTTCCATGGTTCTTTATAGAGCAACAAATCAATGTTGTAAAAGAGGTCATTCGTAAAATTAAATTTCCCACAGTATTTGCTTCAAACATAAAGAATATCTTAATGAAGAAAGGTGAATTTGGTGGGGTGAAAACTCATGATAGGCATACCTTCATTAAGGTAATTGTTTTGGTAGATTTATATATTGGTAAATATATGAATTTTTAGTATTATAGTTTTGTTTTATTTTCAAAAAAATTAATGATCCCTTTTTTGTTACAGTATATTCTACCTCTATCTCATCCTGAAAACTTTGACAACAATGTAAAAAAAGTTATATATGATATTGGAAAATACATGAGGTAGATATTAATGATTTATATGAAAAATCTTTGTTGAAACCTATAATTTGATTTGTTATATCATGCATAGGTGGTTGTCATCTAAATAAATCCATAAAGAATATATAAAATATTAGAGAGAAATTCCTCGGCTAATGTGAAAAATGCAAAAGTATCGACCTCTATAATTTTTCAATGCACAAGAACACTACATCATACACCAAGTTGAGGAGATTGAAATGTGTGAACCTGTACACACAAGGTCAATGTGGATGGTGGATAGGCACTTGAAGCCATTGAAGGATTTCATTAGACAAAGAGCATGTCATGGGGGCTCTATGGTGGATGGCTATATGATATATAAATCCCTGGTGTATATTAGTCAGTATCTTCCTAAATTAGCATCAAAAATCATGAAGGTGCCTTGGATTTGGGATGTCAATTCCATTAACAAATTTGAAGGGGGGTCCTGGTTAGGAAAGGTAAAATGGGGAAAGTGAAAGGTAATTAGATGGTAGAGATCAATAATACTTTTCATTAATATTGATTTATTTCTATATTGTACTTATTTAATTTTTATATAGCTTCCTTCAATTATTAATCTTTATTCTAATGAGTAATTTTTATTCTTTTTTCATACAATTGGTCGAGAGTGGGATGCACTACATTTATACATTGCATACAATATTGATTGGATGAAGGTATGGATAGATCGATGTATATAATGTAATGGTAGGTTATAATGAGAAGGGGTGGCTACTTTTCTTAAAGAATCTCATCGTAATCAAGATACCAATCTTCCTTAGAGGGAAATTGATTTAGCATATGGTTTAAAAGATAAACATGAAAGCATATTATTCACCCACATCATGTTTTAGTTTTTTTTCCAATATATTAATATATGTGGTGTGTTTTTTTATAAAATTTTCCTAAGTCTAAATATGTTTATTGATTGATAATTCACTTTTTACGTGTCAGGCATATTGCATTTGACACACCACAAGGCTATGTGGTGCAATGGTCATAAATTTTGCATCGAAAAGTTGGATGACAAGAAGAAAACCTTTGATTGTGGGATAAATGCAGTCTTTCAGGTCACCAATGTTTCCTCAAGAAGTGATGGGCATCCAACAATATTAGAAAATAGATATTGTGGGTATTTGGATGATATAACCGAGTGTGACTTTAAATCCTTCAAGTTAGTTTTGTTTGAGGTCAAATGGTATAGGTTACAGATGAATGAACGTGATCCCGATAGAACTATTATTGAGCATGCCAATGGATTTACCATGGTTAATACAAGGATGTTTGATATGGGTATAAAAACTTATGTTCTTCCAAGACAATGTGAGAAAGTATTTTATTCAGAGGTTCTAGGTAAAGCAGGTTGGTCATACATTTTTAGATATGATCCAAGAGGAAGGCTTGTAAAGTATAATGTACTAGAAGAAGATGATATTGAAGAATAAGAAGATGCAGAGGAGCATGAGGTAGATGTATTTTCAGATGAATAATTCAAAGAAGTTCAACCAGATGTAGATGACAATGTTCTTGATGATGATATTGATGATGGTATTATCAAAAATGACATTGATGACAATCTTGATATGGCCAATCCTTTCAATGTTGATTCTGAACTAGATGATATAGATGTAGAGATGGATGATGAATGATATTGTAGAAATGTTAAAATGTAGGAGGTATGTGATTATATATTTAATATGATTTATTCTCTTTAAAGTATATATTTATATGGGTTAATGATCATCGCCATTGTCATCACCATCATCATTTTCATCATCATAATTAACATTGTCATCATCCTCATCCTCATCATCGTCATCTTCATCACTATCATGATTGTCATCGTGGTGTCATCATCATTGTCATCGTCATCTTGGTTGCCATTGTCATCACCATAATCAATAATGTCATTGTTATTTTCATCGTCATCTTCATCTTCATCATCATCATTGTGGTCATCGTCTTTGTCATCATCATCATCATCGTCGTCGCCGTCATTTTCTTCATATTCATCATTGTCGCAGTCATCATCATCATCGTCATCGTCATTGTCATTGTCATCATCATCGTCATTTCCATTGTCATGATCATCATCATATCATCATCATCATCATTGTCATACTCATCGTTGTTGTCACCACCAGTGATCAACATTGTTGGTGTCCTACTCATCATCATCGTTATTTTCAGTGTCATCATTTTCATTGTCATCATAGTCATCATCATTTTCATTTTCATTGTCATTATTGTCATCGTCATTATCATCATCGTCATCATTACTGTCATCACCATAATTAAAATTATCGTTGTAATCTTCATTGTCATTGTCATAGTCATTATCATCATCATCATTGTCGTTGTCATTGTCGTCATCATCATCATCCTCATCATCATCGTCATTTTCATCACCATAATCAACATCATCATTTTCGTCGTCATCGTCATCATAATCATGCTTATGATCATCATCGCCATCGTCATTGTCATCATGATGCAGGACCCCCTTCTCCCCTCAGGGATGCACGACCTCCCGGTCTAGTATCGTTCAAATCAAGAAGTCAGATCGACTCTTCGGGTCTTTTCTAGACCCCAATTATTTACACAGGTCCCCTTTCCTTCAAAGTGCAGGTTTTTTCAGACCCGCGGGCCCTTTCTCTAGCACTCTTGGCACTTTTAAATTCATAGGCGCTAGCTCCTTCTACTAGGCCCCTTTCCTTTCATGTGACCTCAGGTTATTTCCTCACGTAAACACACGATTTTGCAATGGCCAAGAGTGGTTTGAGACCACACTTATCTTCTCCCTGCAATTCACCTCCAACTACCACGTATCCCTTTGCCAATACCATGGTATTGATTGCGGCCTAGTCTAGGATTTTTAAAATCCGAGCAATTTTTTTCCCCACAATTAAGCACTACCGTCGATCTGTGACCTCAGGTGGTATCTCTTGATCAATGGCTACCATTGAATTTGGCTCGTCGATATTTGGGAGTTTCAAACTCTCCGCCCTTGCTTCCTCTGAAGTGCTATCTTCCGAAGTGGAAGATCTATTGACAACTATCCTCAGCAAACAGACAAATCATATGAACTCTGACTCTCTGACCTTCAAGAGTTCATGTTCAAAACACTCCTTCTTCTCCCGGAGTGAATTTCTCTGAAATGATAGATCTTCTGCCACACATCCTCCTCAAATCAACGACTCTGGTCCACTTCGGGACTTCAACCTTCGGGAGTTTTAACTCCTCTACACTCACTTTTTCCTGAACCGCTTTCACCCAGAGTCCACGATCTGTTGACATGTACATCCCATAGATCAACGACCATGATTTCCTTTGGATCTTCGAGCTTCAGGAGTTTCAAATCTCCACCTTCACTTTCTCTTGGAGTACTTCCACCTGAAGTACATAATTTGCTGACGCGTGTCCTTCTAGATCCGATGGCCACTATCCACTTCGACTCTTCGGGCTTTGGGAGTTTTAGAATCCTTCACACTCATTCCTCCCAGAGTGATTTCACCCAAAGTTGACGGATTTCCACCATGCGTCCCTCTGGATCCGACGATCCAGATCTTCTCCGCTCCCATCGAATTCCTTTTAGAGTACTAGGCCTTTGAAATTCCTAATCTCTCACCATGTGTCCTTCACAACGAATGATTGCAATATACTTTGGCCTTCAGGACTTTGGGAGTTTGTCACACTCCACCATTGAAATCCTTCGAAGTGAATTTCCCTGAAGTCTTAGATCTACCGACATGTGTCTCCTGGTGACNTGAAATCCTTTGAAGTGAATTTCCCTGAAGTCTTAGATCTACCGACATGTGTCTCCTGGTGACCAACGACCTAGATCTATTTCCAATCTTTGTCTATTCGGCGATTTTTCTTTCTCCTCGACCACAAGACCTCCAAAGTCTTCTTGCTCTAGATTTATGGATCTTATGCCACATGTCAACCTTGACGATGGATGGTCCTTGTTCACTTTGGGACTTCAGGACTTCGACAAGTTCGCTCTCCTATGTACACAAAGGACTTAAGGCTCGTGCACTTTACTTGGATCCAACAAATGTCTATCCCTCGTGCTCAGATCCAATGGCTGGGATCTTTTCTCCTCATCGCGTGTTCCTCCTTATTCCTAGACCCTGATCTGATGGTCCAGATCTCGTCCTGCAGCCGATATGACGGTTGATGTCGCTCCTCCTCCCGAGCTTCTTCATTCTCCCGAACTTGGGAAAATTTTCAAGTGTTCAAAGGTTTCGACCTCTGAACCTTCTAGTGTGAGCCTGAATGCTTGGGTCTCGACTTGAGCTTCTCCTCCTGAGCTTCGAGACTTGGGATAAGTCCAACACTTGCACACTCCTCGTGCTATCTCTTCTAAGCTTCAAACAGGCTCAGAAATATAAAGGGTCTTGACCCTTCTGGTTCCTTCAAAGGAATTTGCTAGTTCCCTCTTGGCAACTCAACACTCTCCTGAGATTTCGAACTTGAACAAGTTCACCTCTGCACACTCCTTGCGCTCAACTAAGACTTCATATGAATTATTTCAATATTTTTTCTAAGTGTTGGCTTGGTGCACTCCTTTCATAGGTCTTCCTCGACCTGAGTATTCAGTAACTCTATGAGTATCTTCCTTTGATGCTCTTCTCCTTGAACTCGACAAAGAGCTCTCTTTTTTCACACTTGCACTTGCTGGATGCCCACCTAGAAGAGCTCTATAGAGTTCTCAGTGACTATGTCTCTCTGTGTTTCCTCTGCATAGTTTCTCATCTAAGGTATTCAACAAACTAGAGGATTCCCCTGAGTTTTTATCACTCTGGCTCACCCTCTTGGCACGTTCTTTTCTGACTCCACATGGTTTAGATACGTGCTCCTTGCGCTGGCTAAAAAACCTCCAATGTTCTGTTGTGCACTCCTTGCACATCCTAAAGAATCCAGAATGATATTTCAAACTCAAAAAAGATAGATAAATCTATCTTCCTACTGCAGATGAAATATATCATGCATCTACAACATACATAAACACACACAAATAACATTCATCAGATACACATAAACACAAAGAAAGTTCATATGCAGGAAAAAATGCTTTCTTTCTATTATGATAAATGTATGATTACAATATGTGCAGGATGGACTGTAACAGGGTCACAACTCTCTCAAGATCCCCCAAAGAACTATTTTATCTCCTATTTCCTCCTCCAAGGATTTCTATCTAACTTGCAGCTACCTCCTATTCAATAAAAATACTCCTCCAACAACCTCATTTGGGCATACAATGCATCTACATATACAAGAAGGTTCCTAGGGTTCCCTCCGACTACCTATCTTCTCGAAAGAAGCTAACTACCCCTTAAGCACCATTAAATTAAAGTATAGGAGTGAAACTCCCATATCACTCATGATCATTCAATCCCAAGCGTTTTGATCTTCTTCAATTTTCAATCAATTCAAGAAAGATTTACATGAAACAGTAGTGTTTCATATTTCGAAATGATTCAAAGGCACACTAAGGTGGTAAGTTGTCTCTCCGCGTGTGCTACTGACGATGCTCCTGCATCATACTCCAATGTTGGGAAAATCATGAGCTCTTTCTCATGGCTCCCTCTGCTATGTTGTTGAGATCCTCCAGGGTACCAAACCTGAAATTGGAGTTGTCCACTTGATCCTCTTCCTTGCTGCCTCTGCTACCCTGTTGCTCCTACAATTCCTCTTCTATTCCATCCTTCTCTAATGACTACTTCTTGTGCTGCTTCCAACATCAATCTCTTAATATCCTCTATTTCTTTGTCCAACTGGTCCATCGGTTGTCTCTTCTCCTTCATCTCATTCTGTTGCATCTCCTTTCCATCAATTTCCAACTTGACTTGTTGGATCAGATGACTTTGCATCTTTACCCTTCCCTCTAGGGCTTCTAGTTCTTCACAAAGATCAAAAAAATCCATGCTATATGTTGCTCTCTCCTCTGTTGTAGGTCTACATTCTACAATCATCTCTTTCTTAGCTTCCTGGCTGAAACATTTGAGCCATTCCTCTGAATGCTCCTCTCCTCCTGCTACTGTTGTAGGTTCCAATTCTTCATGTTCATATTTTTGGATGATATTTTTGAGAAATTCCACCGAATTCTCTTCTTTATCCATCTATTGGGCACATTGAAATGTGTGCTCTTTCTCTTCCTTACCAATATGATCGATATGAACCTTCATGTTATCTTCATTTCCTGTGGCACTAGCTAGCCACTCTGTTGTAGACTCCAGTTCTACAGTCTCACTTCTGAGTTGTTGCTCAGCTTCCTTCTCTAACAGATTGACTTATGTCATCTCCTCCTATGTTGGTTCAACTCCAATTTCCTCCAGATGCTCCCCAAGATGGTATGCTCCTCCACATGTTTCCAAATTGACCTATTGGATATGCATATCTACCCTACTTTTCATATATACCCTTCTCTCCAAGGCTTCTAGTTCCTCATATAGCTCAACAAAATCTATGTTGTCTTCTTCCTCTTCTGTTACAGGATCCAGTGCTATAGTCATCTCCTTCTCATCTCCCTGGCTGAAATTTTTGAGCAATTTTGTTGAATGCTCCTCTCCTACAATCTGCATGATTGTCTCCTAGCAACCATATTCTAGTTCTATATTGTCCAACCAATCCTCCAACATCTTCAACTCCATCTCCCACTGAGTGATAATCCCAACTGTGTGCTCCTCTTCCTCTTCTCCTTGGGAAGACTCTAATATATTCTCCTTCATGTCACAGCTAGATGCCCTTCCTCTATTGCACCTCCATCACATACACATTTAGATTTAAAATCATTTGGCCCCATGGCCTCTTTCTTGGATTCTTGTTGCACCACCTCCTCATGTGCAACACTTGTACTAGCCTCTGCTGGACTATTTGGCAGGAATATTTTAATTCCCCCAATGATCATAATGAATTTTTTATCCTCCTCCATCAACTCTCCTTGTTGATATGAACTCTCGAATGAGTTCATGAGACTTTCAAATAGTCTCCTCTCTTCTCCCTTTCCCACCTAGAAATCTAGGATTTCTCTTCTGCCCTCCTAGCAGTCTATGAGATCAATTGATCTCATCTCAATGCCCACCTGGCAATTTAAATTTCCATCACTGCCCTCTTGGAAGTCTATGAGATCCACAATTGATCTCATCTCATTTCCCACATGGAAATATGAATTTTCATCTTTTCCCTCTTAGCAGTTCATGAGATCCCGTGATCTCTTCTCCTCCTCATTACTGAGGCTTTTTCCAATTTCTAGCTCACAAATGTGAACCACTTCCCCCTTTGTGTCATTGAATTTTTCAGTATGCCTCAACCACCTTTTCATCATTTGTTGTTTCCTTCTAGCCGACAAATTCTAGACAAGCCACTTCACTTTCCTCTTCAAAGGCCATTCATATGCCCATTGTACCTTTTCTTCCTGCTGCATCCTCCATGTTAGCTACTCCATTCTTACCCTTATCTCAATGAGCTCCTAGTCAATTTCTTCTTTACTTTTCTGATGGCGGTCCTTTCCTTGATCAAACCCATGGCCTTCAATAGCCATTTACACCTTCTACCTGCCCTCTTGGAAAGTTCGTTGTTCAATCTGCAACTAAGATCATCTCCATCTTCTCCCACTTCTCACCTGTCGTTGTCTGCTGATTGTTGCGGACTTGCAACAATCCTTCACACAGAGCATCAGTACTTTGTCTTCACCTATTGTCCACAGATGAAATTAAATTCTGATACCATTTGATGTTATCATAGTATCTCCTTTCGCCCTCTCGCCTTTGCATGTTGTCTGCAAGCAAAACTTTTGCTCTGATACCACTTGATGTAGGCCCCCATTCTCCCCTCGGGGCTGTGCGATCTCCCATTCTAGGATCATTCAAATCAAGGAGTCAAATTGAATCTTCGGGTCTTTGCCAGACCCCAATTATTTACACAGGTCCCCTTTCCTTCAAAGTGCAGGTTCTGTCAAACCTGCGGACCCTTTCTCTAGCGCTCTTGGCACTTTTCAATTCGCGGGCGCTAGATCCTTCTGCTAGGCCCCTTTCCTTTCATGTGACCTCGAGCTATGTATTCATGTAAAAATGTGATTGTGGGATGGCCAAGAGTGATTTGAGACCACACTTCTTTTCTCCCCGCAATTCACCTCCAACTGCCATGTATCCCTTTGCCAATACTGTGGTTTCAATTGCGAACCGCTCTAGGATTTTTAAAATCCGGGCACTTTCTGTCCCCGCAATTAAGAACTGCCATTGATTTGTGACCTTGAGCGGTATCTCTTGATAAATGACTACCATTGAATTCGACTCTTCAGGATTCAGGAGTTTCAAACTCTCCGCCCTTTCTTCCTCCGAAGTGCTATCTTCCGAAGTGGAAGATCTACTGACACCTGTCCTTAGAAAATGGACATCTCAGATAAAATCCATCTCTTCGACCTTCGGGAGCTCTTTTTCAACACACTCCTTCTTCTCCCGAAGTGACTTTCTTAGAAATGACAGATCTTCTACCACGCGTCTTCCTCAAATCAATGACTCTGGTCCACTTCGAGACTTCAGCCTTCGAGATTTTCAACTCCTCTACGCTCACTTTTTCCCGGAGCGCTTTCACCGGGAGTCCACAAACTGTTGACACATACCTACCACATATCAACGACCATTATTTCCTTCGACTCTTCAGGCTTCGGGAGTTTCAAATCTCCACCTTCACTTTCTCTCAGAGTACTTCCACCCGAAGTACACAATCTACTGACGCATGTCCTTCTAGATCCAACGACCACTATCCACTTCTTCTCTTCAGGCTTTGGGAGTTTCAAACTCCTACACACTCATTCCTCCTGGAGTGCTTTCACCCAAAGTTGACAGATTTCTACCACACGTCCCTCTAGATCTGACGGTCTAGATCTTCTCCACTCTCGTCGACTTCCTTTCGGAGTAATAGGCCTCTAAACTTCCTAATCTCTCATCACGTGTCCTTCACAACGAACAATTTCCATCTACTTTGGCCTTCGAAACTTTGGGAGTTTGTCACACTCCACACTTGAAATCCTCCGAAGTGACTTTCCTCGAAGTCTCAGATATGCCGACAAGTGTCTCTTGATGACCAACGACCTGGATCTATTTCGTCTCTTCGGCTATTCGGCTATTTCACTTTATCCTCGACCACAGGACCTTTGAATTTCTCTTGCTCTGGATTTATGGATCTTATGCCACCTGTCAACCTTGATGATGGACGATCCCTGTTCACTTTGGGACTTCGGAAAGTCCTCTCTCTTGTGCACACAAAAGACTTAAGGCTCGTGCACTTTACCTGGACCTGACGAATGTCAATCCCTCACACTCAGATCCAATGGCTTGGATCTATTTTCCTCCTCATGTGTTACTCCATCCCGGACCCTGATCTGATGGTCCATATCTCTTCCTGCAGTCGATCTGACAATTTTTGTCGCTCCTCCTCCTGAGCTTCTTTGTTCTCCCTAACTTGGGAAAATTTGCAAGTGGTTAAAGGTTTCTTCCTCTGAACCTTCTACTACGAGCCCAAATTCTTGGGTCTCGACTTGAGCTTCTCCTCCCGAGCTTTGGGACTTGGGATAAGTCCAACTCTTGCACACTCCTCGCGCTATATATTATGAGCTTCAAACTGGATTATAACTCTAAAGGGTCTCGTCCCTTATGCTTCCTTCAAAGGAATTTTCCAGTGCCCTCTTGGAAACTCAACACTCTCCTGAGCTTTCGAACTTGAACAAGTTTTCCTCTGCTCACTCCTTGCGCTTGACTGAGCCTTCAGATGATTTCTTTCAATATTTTGTCTAAGTGTTGTCTTGGTGCACTCCTTTAAAAATTCTTCCTCCTGAGTATTCAGTAACTCTATGAGTATCTTCCTATGATTCTCTTCTCCTTGAACTCGACAGAGAGCTCTCTTTTTGAACACTTGCACCTTCTCGATGCCCACTTGGCAGAGCTCTACAGAGTTCTCAGTGACTTTGTCTCTCTATGTTTCCTATGCACAATTTCTCCTCTAAGGTATTCATCAACCTAGAGGCTTCCCTTGAGTTGTTATCACTCTGATGCACCCTCCTAGAACGTTCTTTTCTGACTCCACAGGGTTCAGATGTGCGCTCCTTATGCTGGCTACAAAACATCCAATGTTCTGTTGTGCACTCCTTGCACAACCTAAAGAATCCATAATTATATTTCAAACTCAACAAAGATAGAGAAATATATCTTCCTACTGCAGATGAAATCTATCATGCATCTACAACATACATAAACACACACAGATAACATTCATCAGATACACATAAACGCACAAAAAGTTCATATGCAGAAAAAATTGCTTTCTTTATATTAAGATGAATGTCTGATTACAATATGTGCAGGCTGGACTGCAACAGAGTCTCAGCTCTCTCAAGCTCCCCCAAAGAACTATTCTATCTCCTATTTCCTCCTCTGAGGAGTTCTAACTAACTTGCACCTACCTCCTATTCAGTAACAATACTCCACCAGCAACCTCATTTGGGCATACAATGCATCTACATATACAAGAAGGTTCCTAGGGTTCCCTCTATTACACATTATTTTCGTCACCACTATAACTGTTAATGATGTAAACTTATCTGTTGTTGATTAAGGTTGGTTGTCATTGATGTCAACCCTTGAAGAAAGACCCGTAGCACAAAGTTTTGGGTAATGGACCCAATAGTGTTTGATGTAAATATGACTCATTATTGTTTTTTCATGGTTGATAAGAAGTA